>BHFT01060463.1:0-43260 GCA_004320025.1 Laticauda laticaudata
TGCGAGTTTTTGCAAAATTCCTCATTTTGGGGCAGTTTTTAAAGGGTCGGCTTATATGCGAGATCAGCTTAATATGCGAGTATATACAGTATATTGTATAATTTATTTTAGGGATAAATTGAAATCATTTGTGCAGCTCAGTTCATTCTAACATAAAATAAAATTTGCAGTATTTGTGGCAATTTCCCCACTTTTGGGGACTTTATGGCTTATTTCTCAAGAGAATACATTACAATAGGACTAATCCACTCTGGCATTAAACATTCCTGTCCTCCATTTCTTCAAAGACTTGATAATTCACCTCAGTTGTTTCCAGTACTTAGTTACTAGTCTCCATTGTCATTATATTCTGATACTCTTATTCATGATCATCAGAATGCTTGTTCCTTCAACCTAAATCACAGGACCATAGTCAGCAGAATCATGTTCTTCCTCAGCATTATATTTCTTACCTGAAGGGGTACGGTTTTAGCTCCCAGAAACAAATTTGGATTTGGGAATCACTTGCTGTAAATAATCCATAATCACCATATTGCTCTTTTCAATCTGTTCATTTCCTTACCCTATTCCTCCAGTTTGGGACTATGGAACTGCAGCAAATATATTGAGCCAGAGTCCAAATCTTCTCATTGGTGGACAGCTGGGCAATTGTCCCCTATGTCTGCAACTATTGCCAAATCATCTCTTTCTGTTATAAATATAGATCTGACCCATATGCTTTGGAATGAACAGGCTAAAATAAGATGCAAGATACTGAAAATTCTGCTCCTGGTCTGGTGACAGCAAAGACTCTTACATGTTCCTACATCCACCTCCAATTCAACTATAATTCTCAGGGCACTTATAGAATTACAGGGCTGGAAGAGACCTGGAAGATCTAGTCCAACCCTCTTGCCAAGGATAGGAATCCTCACAGGCAAATAGCTATTTAGCATTTAAAAAAAAAAACTTCAAATCATGGATGCCTCATTACTCCAAGGAAGCAGGCTGTTCCACTGTTTAATAGCACTCTCAGTCAAGAAATTCTTCTTTATTTCAAGTTTGGATCTTCCTCTGTATGGTACTTCCTCCAGCACTACTTTTGCTGCTCATCACTACTATGGAGAATAAATTCACACCTACTTCCTGGGATAGACCTTCAGGTTTTTGGAGACTGCAACCATCTCTCCACTTAGACTTCTCTTCTTTAAGAAAAACATACCCAATTCCTTCAATCAGTCTTCATTGGATTTCACCTCCAAGTCCTTTATCATTGTCATTGTTCTTCTTCACATTCTTTCTATATCTCTTCTGCAGTACCTTCTTGTATTGTAATAACTAGAACTGCACCCAGTATTCCCAGTAGGATTTGACCAGTGCAGCCCAAAATGGAACTATCACTTCTTATGAATGTGACAGCATAGCTGTCAGGACTCCAACAAATCCACCCCCATTCAAATCTGCGGATGCAGTCCAAGATTACATTGGCTCATCTGGCAGCTGCAGTACACTTCTGAATGATGCTTAGTCTGTGATCTACCAGGACACTCAGATCCTTCTCACAAATATTGCACTAATCTCCTCTTTCTGACCACTTGTTCAACAACCTGATTACTTGTGCAAAGTTGCAATAGCATTGAACAAACTGTACTTATGACTGGCCCTTGAAGGTCCAGTTGTCCAGCCATCGCAGATTCCAATTTGGGTGCTTTACAGCCAGATAACACTTGCACTTGCATTCCATGGCCATATGATCACCATTTGCAATCTTCTTTAACAACCTCTCCCAGGCCAAATCAATGGGGCAACTGGGAGGGAAGATCACAAGTTGCTCTTGCAATTCCCCTCCATGCCCCTCAAGAACAACATTTTTTTTCAGTTGCATGAAATCTGCTCAACTTTCATTCTGTGCTATACAAAACTTGCACAGTATTGTTACCATAACAACACAAGAGCACACAATAGATACAAACTCAAGGTTAATCGCACCAAACTTGATTTCAGGAAATACGATTTCAGCAACAGAGTGGTCAATGTTTGGAATACTCTAGCTGACTCTGTGGTTTCTTCCCCAAACCCCAAAAACTTTAACCTTAGACTGTCTACTAATGACCTCACCCCTTTCCTAAGAGGTCTGTATGGGGCGTGCATAAGCGCACCAATGTGCCTACCGTCCCTGTCCTATTGTTTCTTTTATTTTTCTGATATGTACCCATTTCATGTATTCATAACTATGTATATACTTATACCTATTATCTTGTAAGCGATTGACAAATCAAATAAATAAATAAATAAATAAATACATACATACATACATACATACATACATACATAAATTTAACATGGTAGGGGGAGAAAACATTTTGTATGATGTAATGAGCCAGCTCCATTACTTATGCATATGAAGTATTCTCTATGAGTCAGTAATCTTCTCAGATGCTTTGGGGGCAATTCAGTCATCATATCATGCCATAATCAACAGTGTCTTTTTTTCTTCTGCTCCTAAGCCACTTCCTTTTGTCACCATTCATGATCTTGCCAAGATCTGCTTCCTTGGCAGCCTTGAAAACTTGATTTGTTCCACATTACACCTCATTCAGGGAACTTCTGATATTAATACAATTGAGAAAGTCCAGAAATATTTCACAAGAAGAGTTCTCCACTCCTCTACTCGTTGCAGAATAGCTTATGCCACCAGACTTGAAATTCAAGACATAGAAAACCTAGAACTATTCCGCCTTCAGTCCGATCTAAGTATAGTATTTAAAATTATATATTGCAATGTGCTACCTGTCAATGAATACTTCAGCTTCAACCACAACAATACAAGAGCAAACAATAGATACAAACTCAAGGTAAACCTCACCAAACTTGATTGCAGGAAATACGACTTCAACAGCAGAGTGATCAATGTCTGGAATACTCTACCTGACTCTATGGTTTCTTTCCCAAATCCCAAAAACTTTAACCTTAGACTGTCTATTATTGACCTCACCCCTTTCCTAAGAGGTCTGTAGGGGTGTGCATAAGTGCACAAACATGCCTAACCATCCCTGTCCTATTGTTTCTTTTTTATGTTTCTTATATGTATCCATTTCATCTATTCATAATTATGTTTATACTTATATCTTATAATCACTTGACAAAAATAAATAAATAAAATAAATAAACTACCACTGGTTTCTAAGCCACACAAGCTTATTGTTTCTCCATAGAGAAAAGTTTCCAAGCTTAGAATCCAAAGCTTGATTCCTTCCAACTTTCCTTTGATCACATACATTCTCCCCAGCATCCAAAAAAACATCAACAAGAAAATTGTTCACCGCAAAGTAAATGTTGTACTAGCTCAACAAACAAACAGCTTGATCTCATATAATGTGGAATTCATTGTTTTCTGCCGGATTAAAAGCAGCATGTTCTCTTTTTTGAAAGTATACCTTGTAAGCAATTCAGTGCTTTATCTACCATTTATTTATTGAAGTATTTAATAATAGCTCATCCAACTCAAAAGACTCTGAGCAGATTACAACACATTCATATTATAAAAACAACAATAAAAAGAAAATAAATGTTAAAAACAACAATTGTAATGGGAAAGTAATGCTAAAATGGATGCCAATAAAACCTGAGCTGGGGTTTGAAGACCCAGTAAAATAAAAACTGTCTTAAAAAGGAGCTTTACAGACCTTTAGGAATGATGACAAAGAAACTGCATGTTTCCTATCATAGGATTAGAAAGGTCTCTATAGAGGCCCAAAATCCACTTGAATTCCCAAACGGCCATTCACAATTACAGATTAAATGGCCAGTTCTTCCACATTAATTTTAACAGGTTCATAAGTGGGAAGAAACTTCAATGAAGGAGGCAAAGTACTGGTCTGACTGTCTATGGAGATCCAAGACATGATTGTCTCAAAGGTGCTTTTTTAAAAGGCAACTGGACTATATTTTTTCCTTTCGGAAGAAGATGTTTGCTTCTCATCCAAGAAGCTTCATCAGTTCTGAACATCTTCTTCCTCAAGAAAAAAACATAGTCCAGTTGCCTTGTAAAAAGCACCTTTGAGACTACTGGTCTGACAAAACTGTGGCAGATCAAATGAATTAATTGAGCAGTATCTGCAGAAGTCAAGAATCAGGATAATTAATGGTACAACTCTTTATGTTTAGGAGCTGTCATTTTTTAAAATTTCATCTCAAAAATCACTTCTGATAAGTTAACAAACTTTTACTACATGCCACATTCCCGTATCTGTATCTGTGGCATCCAGACAAATATGTGGTCGGCAAGAGCAAAAGTTTATAGCAAGCCGACAAAAAGCTGTAATTCATTTCTGTGTCTTCCCCGTACATTTCTATATAATTTCCTTGCTGTTGTGAGGACCTGAATTCTCAAACTCAGCGTCTGCTTTGGGGACCAGACTGAAGAAGCAGAGCACTTAACTTTTAAGTCCCAAGACCAATACCTTTAACTGAGCCTCATCTCGATAACGCCGCCGTTTTTCCAATTGCTTGTTTCCACTACTTGTGATAGCCTGGAATTCTTCTTCTGCTTTGGCACTTTGCACTTTGGCTTTTTCCAAATCCTCACAGCGCTGGAGGTAATGGAGGCGAGATTTACGCATCGAAGACAAGGAATCATTCTGCAATTAGAGGAGGCAAACTGTTGTTGGGCAGTAAATAGCTCTACCATAGGCTTTGTTTTTGAATGCCTTTTTGAATGTATTTGTATTACTAGTAGTCCTTGACTTACAACAGCTACACTTAGTGACTATTCAACGTTACAATGTCACTGAAAAAAGTGACTTATGACTGTTTTTCACACTTATGACCGATCCCCATGGTTCCCAGTTTTATGTCACTTGGCCATCTGCAGCTCGCATGAAGTTCTCAGAAAAAAACCCAAAGGATAGTCTGTCCCAACACTCAGAAATAATGTTAATAATAAATGGCCTCCATGTGTTTTTTTGAGGCTTTAAGAGTAATTCTTGTAGCACAAGGATGTTTAGATCTGGCCTGTGGGGCCACCCTAGAAACAATGAGGGACAGGCCCACGGTGCCTCTGCCAGTGAAAATGGAATTTGGGAGGGCTGTGTGCCCTTGACATGAGTGACATCAAGCTGGCCACTCCCATCCTGGCCACCCCCACCCCAGCCCCTGAAGTTAAACACAATCTTGATGTGGCCCTCAATGAAATTGAGTTTGACTCCACTGTTGTAGCAGGATCCAGTCTGGTTCTGGTGACTGACCCAGACTCGGTCCTGCAACATTATCCTGGAACACATACATTCACCTTCATTAGTCACTAATTTTTAAAGCCCAACCTTCAAAATACAGCTTAAAAATACAGCTTAAAAACTCTGAATTGCTTTTAGATGATGATGGAACACAGATTTTGCTCAGTTATCAGAGTTGGAAATTGTTTATTTATCTCTGTGCTTACTTTCCAAGCATTACAGAATCTTAATCTTAACTATGATACATGTGCTCACACAGTACGACAACTGAATATTTTGACATCTAGAAATCACAAGCAACTTCTTTGCAAGGTACAGATAAACCTTGACTTACCACACTTCATTTAGTGACAGTTTAAAGTTACAGTGGAACTGAAAAAAATGACTTATGTCTGTTTTACACACTCATGACTGTTACAGCAGTGGTGGGATTCAATCTTTTTTTACTACCAGTTCTGTGGGTGTGGCTTGGTGGGCGTGGCAGGGGAGAGATACTGTAAAACCTCCAGTCAGAGGTAGTATTTGTCGGTTCTCCAAACTACTCGAAATTTCCACTACCAGTTCTCCAGAATTGGTCAGAATCTGCTGAATACCACCTTTGCGTTGCAGCATCTCCATAGTCACGTGATCAAAATTCAAATGCTTGGCAACTGACTCATATTTATGACTGTTACACAATCATCTTTTGAGACTTTCTGACAAGTAAACTCAGTGGGGAAGCCAGATTCACTTAACAACTATGCAACCAACTTAACCACTGCAGTGATTCATTTAATAACTGTGGCAAGAAAGGTGGTAAAATGGGGCAAAACTCACTTAATAAATGTCTCACTTAACAACTTAAATTTGGGACTCAATTATGTTCATAAGTCAAGGACTACCTGTATTCCAAATTGACTTCAAAATACAAATGAGTGTGTTAAAAAAAAGAGTACAGTTTCCTCATTTTGGGTGTCATACCTGATTCAGCCTCACAAGGTCAATCTATGCTTGATCCTTTTTCCTTTTTAAAATCATGTTTAATATTTTTAGAAAACATAAGTCTGCAGATCTTGACTAACTCATACAAGAGAACTGCAGTTTAGCAATGATTTTTTTTTTTAAAAATGTACCTAAATCAACTTTTGTCAATCATCTAAGTTTCTTTACATTAGCTGCCAAAACCTGGATATGAACATTGATGTAAACCCATATTCTAACCTAGATTTGGAAAGTTCATTTTGGCACCAGCCATTTATACACAAACACTTGCCATGGATGGATAAGCAGAATTTGGTAGTTTGTCATCTAAGTGTTTTCATCTATACCTTGATAAGTAGAAGGAAAAGGAAATTTTATTTATGAAGTAATGTTCCTGAGAACAGACTCTGGAAAAATAATAGAGCACTTTCTTTCAATGAGAAGATCTGGTCTACTCAGGTTATAAGAAATATGATTTTACATGGTAGGCATTGATATGACTTTGTCCATATCTTTCTGTCCTGGTACTTTCTGGGATAAAAACTCCCAGTCTCTCTAAGCAAGGTTTTCCTAATCTATCTCCCAACCTGAACTTCCATTGCCAAAAAAAATATTTAAAATCCTGAATGTACAGCAGCACTTATAGCACCTTAGCACCTTTGGCCCATGCATATCTGTCGAAAGACCAACCCTGATTGCAACTTCATCCCTTGATCTGCTCTTACCATCCTTTTCTGTTCTTTCTGCCACTGATCTTTGAATTCCTTCCGCCATTTCTCAATTTCATTCCTTTTGGCCCAAAGAGGCTACAACAGAAAGAAGACTGTTAGGTGTAGATAGCAGAAGAGATTGTGGTATGAAGCAGGAATTCAGAAAAAAAAAATCAACCCCACCATATACTGAATTAACATGGGTACTTGAAGAAAATTGATCAAACCAATGCCCTCGTTTTTAACATTACATTTCTATTTCCCAGCTCCATCTTCTTCAAATGCAATTGTTCCAGTCACAATCTCTTTAGAACCAAGATTCTAGTCTGATAGACTCATGGGGTATTTTAAATTGTTGCTCTTGTTAAGGAATGCTTTATCTCAATCAGAAAACTGATTTACCTCATAATATTCTCTCAGATGCAACGTTCCAGCTGTGTCAATGGCTACGTTCCCTGCCTTTATGTCATGCTCCATGACCAGGGTATAGAGGCTCTGGAGAGGCATACCATTCTGGGGAGACAAAAGTATTGACCAACCTGCTAGAACAATCACATTCTAGCTGACAGGAGATAGTCATTCCCAGGCTCTGTCAGATCCAGCATTAAAATAAGTAACACACATCCTTTTTCATTTTTATAATATAGTGCTTTCATTCTGCACTCGGTGCCATTGCCACAGTACCAGGCTTCACATCTGGAATTAATATAAATTAGAATCCATATAGGAGATAAGAATGAAGCCACACACAAAACAGCTGCTTCTCTCTGCAGTGCAGAGGTCAAAGGAACAGGTACACATTCTCAATGGTTTAAACTTGAAGCTTTTGATTCTTGGCATGAGTCTTGGGGAGTTGAGGCACATTTCCATGGCAGTCATTTGTTAGCCCAGGGAACTCACTAGGCCAGAGATCACCAACCTTTCTGGCTTTGTGGACTGATGGGAGGGGAGAGAGGAGATGGCCTTTGTGGTGGGCAAGCACATGTGTGCACGCAGCTCCATTTGCATGAGCGATGTGCACTGTGCATTCGTACCCACCATTCATGCAAATGGAGTACCTGTGCATGCGCTTGCCCGCTGCTTCGGGCAGCCCGTTTTGAACAGCTCATAGCCCAGTAGAGGGCCATGGCCTGGGGGTTGGGGATCCCTGCATTAGGCTCAGTGTTTATGTATAAGACATAGCTAATTGCTGACATCTTAATATGTGAAACAAGGATATCTTGATTAAATTATCCAAGTAATACAACAACTTTCTGGGTATCACTAGCACTCGTGCTTCCAAGAGATTGAACTTCTTTTGTTAAGACTGCCAACCACACAACAATGACTGACAGCAACTGCCATAGTTTGAAGTAAACCTGACAGTATGAAGTTTTATGAAACCTAGACCACTTCCAAACTACCCACTAACCAAATGGTTGTAAGTCGAGGAGTGTTGATCTCTTTGGGAAACTCTGTGATAGAACATGGCTGAATGTTACTTAGCTTTCTTTGTTGCATAAGTTAAGCTCTTACCGTTAAATGTAAATAATACTTAAAACATCATTGGTGTCAGGCTTTCAATTTATCAGGAGCACATACATTTATTTAAAATGCTTCATCCAATGTTTTGCTCACGTTGTCTTTTTATGAACATAAAGTCCACTTTGCCTCAACAACTACAGTCAGTGGGGCATTTTTAATGCATGCTATTCTTATATAAATAATTGTTGCCTATGCTTCTGTGATTAGGGATGAATTCATTATTAAGATTGTTATTAAAGTGGGGCCTGAAAATGAGATTTTTACATTCCTGCCCACACATATCATATAAAGGATGATTTAAAAAGACAATGTTTAAGTTTGTGTACAAACTCTCTGCAATATTTGCACCAAAGAAATTTGATATGGATTGCAAAATGAACACACAGAAGACAAAACTTGGAACCATTACCTGAGAAAGAATGATATTTCTTCCAGCTTCGGCGATCTTCAGAATGTTCTTTGCAAATTCAATTTCTGCAAATAACCAACACATGAAAGGATTGAATCTTCATCAGAAATCCATAATAAGAGCAGGAAGCTTATTTCTGCTGAGCTGGATAAAATCTCAAAATTTTGGAAATCTTTCTTTGTGGCTAAGTTTGTAAGACGTACACCCCACTCTAATGCAAAATTCTGCTTTCTTAATCTCATGATGATCTGGTGCACAGTGACAGTCCCATTACTGAAGAAATCTGGAAGTACGTTATCTGAATAGTAATCTATGAGGGGAAAAACGACCGGGTCAAAGTCATTTACCAAGTTTTTATAAACATAGATGTTGACCAAAAATATATACTTACCATAAGTAATACGTTTGTCTATCCAGTTCAACAGCTCCTTGATGTATTTGCACCACATTTTGGCATATTTTAGGGCTGCTTCTACACCGCCTTCACATTTGATCAGCATCTCATCAGCTTCTTCAACTGAGAAAATTAACAGGTTGATTTTAGAACACAGCCAACTAAATCAGTATTTTTGTTAACAAAGGGCTGACCTATTAACAGTTTCAGAATTTCTTATTGCCCAAACAGAAAACCTGTGCTCTTCTAGCTGTTGCTGAATTATAATTTGTAACTCTCTCATCATTGCCTATATTGGCTGAAGCTGTTTACTACTGCAGTTCATCAGTCCCTGGAAGGCCAAAGATCTCACAGTCTGAGTAAGTTTCTTGTGTCAGGGATATTCAGGACAAACATATTTGAATCTTAGACCTGAACGCAGAACTACTCTGGGTAGATTTACACACTGAAGCAAGCCTTTATATGGTTTACATGATTTAGCATGTGTGAACACATTCGTTATGGTTTGTAAACTGGTTTATGTCTTAATACATTGTGTAAACCCATGCAATACTTTTATGGAAAACTGTAAGCCTTCTATAGCAACTTTTCTCTGCCTTCATTTTCCTCAGAGACTCATTACTTCCCCTTTCAATCTTTGTAATTTCTTCTATTTTAAATGGTCAGTGTGAGAATACACCTCTATCCTTTTCCACTGCTTGACCTTGCTTTCCTCCCTATCAATCCTTTTATTTCTAGAAGCCTTATCATCTTCTGCCTGATCTGTATAAATTATTTGAAACTGCCATCAATTCACCACTCCAAAATGCAATTTCTCCCTGCTTTGTAGCTGAAAAATGTTGTCTGACCTTAATATGTGACTGAAACAGAGACAGTTCATAATGAAACCTCCTTTTCAAACACTCTAGCTCTCCTTGGCCCTGATTAGAAGTTCTAATTGGTCCCTAACGTGCTGCTTTTTGGAGATAGACTACACTTTTAGTAATCACAGAAAAAACAGAATTTTCATAATGTAAATTATTTATTTACAAATCACATTCAGAAAAGCTGCCCAGCTCACAACAACTCTGGACATTGGTACTGTTAGGAATGATAGTCACCTAACTGTTAGGTTGGCAATATATAAACCAGGATAGTCATTTAATACTGTTGTATCTTTAAGAGAATGTTGTAATTGTGATTGGCTGAGGTTCCTCCAGCAGCCATAAGATGGAGCCAGAAACCTGGTTTGGGGTTGTTGTTGTTTTACATTTTCTTTGCTTTCTTTTTGCCTTTTGCCTGGTCATCATTCTGCTTGAATTGCTGTGAATCTTGCAACTATTTGCAAACTCCGTTTACTGAACTTTCTTTATGATACTGTTAAAGAAAAGACCTTCATTTTTGGATTATCCCTGGACTGATTATTTTGAATACTGCTTTAACCGCGTATGATTTGGACTGTTGTTGGATTTTGTTTACCCATTTACAGGAAGTAAAACTTACACTTTACTATTCAGTGTATCTGTGTGCTGGTTGTGTGTTATTCATCACCACTCTCACTATGTTTCCGTGAGTGCACTCATTCTCCTTATGGGGAATACCTCAACAGGTACACTGTATAAGCAGGTTGCCATTTTGTTCAGGTGGTAGTAGGCTATTGGTTAAAATATTATACGGCTATATTTTTTAATGATAATCAAGATACTTTATAATTTCTTTGACAACACCTTTAGTCACCAAACTAAGACCTTCATAACTTGCTGCTGCTCAGACTAAGGCTTTGACTACTCCAGTCTCCAGCTTTTCAAAATAGTTACCATAATCAATATATGACCTGGAATCCAAATGTAGGATTTGAGGACAATGGGATGTAACACTTTTATTCCACAATCTTCATAGCAAAGTACTAGCAGAAACCAAATACATGGTTTTTGAAATGAAATGAAATCATGGAAATCAAAATCCATGCCAAATATTTCAATTAAATTCTTCCATAGATACCTGACATATTTCCTGGATCTGCTGCTTCCAAATTTTTTTCATATTTACAAAAAAGTTCATCTGTCTGCAAAATAAAAATATGTGGATTTTGATCAGAGGATCATGGGGATGCTATAACAATCATAAGTGAGAAAAAAGTGACTTTTTCAGTGATGTTGTTGCTTTGAATGGTCATTAAATGAGCTGTTATAAGTTGAGAATTAGCTGTATATATTTCCTATTTTCCAGTATTCTATGAATTAACAACAGCCCTTCCTCCTCCTTCTATGAGAGCAGAATACATTTGCAAGAATACATGTATTTACATATCCATTCCTGTTTTCTGCTTTCCTTTTCACCGTCAATGTATTTGTCTATAAGGTAAAAGGTAAAGGTTCCCCTTGCACATACGTGCTAGTCGTTTCTGGCTTGAGGCGTGGTGGTGCTCATCTCCATTACAAATCTGAGGAGCCAGCACTGTCTGAAGACGTCTCCGTGGTCATGTGGCTGGCATGACTAAATGCTGAAGGTGCATGGAACGCTGTTACCTTCCCACCAAAAGTGGTCCCTATTTTTCTACTTGCATTTTTATGTGGTTTCGAACTGCTAGGTTGGCAGAAGCTGGGACAAGTAACGGGAGCTCACTCTGTTATGCACTGCTAGGGATTCGAACAGCTGAACTGCCAACCTTTCTGATCACGAAGCTCAGCAACTTAGCCACTGAGCCACCGCGTTCCTTGTATTGTCCACATGTATATGCATAGTTTTGGGGGAGCATAAGCCTAAAGCTAAAATACTATCTGGAATCTGGGACAGAGCAACAGCCCTTCTATTACAGTAGAAAAATTGATAAAGGAGGTAGTCCTCGACTTATGAGCACAACTGAGTGCAAAATTTATGTTGCTAAATGAGAAATTTGTTAAGTGAGTTTTGATTAATTGAATCACTGCAGTTGTTAAATTAGTAACATGGTTGTTAAGTAAATCTGGCTTCCTCATTGACTTCCCTTGTCGGAACATTACAAAAGATGATTACGTACTCCTGGGACACTGCAACCGTCATAAATATGAATCAGTTGTCAAGCATCTGCATGTAAATCACATGACCATGGGGATGCTGCAATGGTCAAAGTGTGAAAAATGGTCATAAGTCACTTTTTTCAATGCTGCTGTAATTCTGAACAATCACTAAATGAACTGTTGTAAGTTCATTTGTAAGTTGAGGACTACCTGTACTCACAAGCACAGGAATGAACTCACTAGACCAGGAGTGTCAAACTGGCGGCCCATGGGCCAAATGCATCACCCACAGGCCACATACATCCCAGCTCTGCAAATGCAAAAAACGTCGTGAAACGTCATATGATGGTAACATGATGCAGTGAGTTTGACACTTGTGCACTATACAAATTCAAAAGCAATTTGACAAAAAAAAAAAGAGGAAAAGAGTATTTGACCATTTCGAATTCTGCAAATAAGAAAGCTACTGAGGTTATATGTATGTTCCACCCCTTAGGTACTGGCAGAAAAAAAAGAAAGAAAGCCATATGATCATTCATAATTTAGGATCTGAATCTTTTATGATTGCCAGCAAAATCAAAACATCAAAGGAAAACTTTTAATGATATAAATGTGAATGAAAGAAAGAAAGAGGGAAGGAGGGAGGAAGGGAGGAAGGAAGGAAAAACAGAGACATGCAAAAACTATGCAGTGCCCAACTTTTTTATCGTCTACCAACTAAGGGCTCCCAAGAGCAGCAGAATACTTCCAGATTTCATCATCTCAATGCATAAATACCATGTTTCTCATATAATAAGGCCGGCTCTTTTTTTTTTTTTGAGCCCCGAAAAAATGGCTAGGCTGTCTTTTCAGGGGTGACTTAATTCTCCCCCCTTGCATCTTCGGGCGGGCGACAACGGCTTGGATGTTGACCTTGGCGTTGGTGGGGTACTTCGTATTGGGGTCAACGCAGGCAGCACCATATCCGGGTGTGCAACAAAAGTGCTTCCTAACGGCAAGGGCCCCCCTATCATTCCCCCCATTTTGCATGTTTTAATATAGGCCCTAATTTGGGGGGAGGGGCTTAATTTCATTTCATGCCTATAAAACAGGCTGGGACTTCCTATTGGGGGAGGCCATATTGTTCGAGAAACAGGGTACATGTGACACAGTCCTATTTGCAGATACATGTGTGATAATAGTTATAACTGAAAAAATGTCTTTAAAAAATTATGTTACCAACTAGTTGTGGCAAGAGTATTTTCCTAAAGAAAAGTGGGGTTAGCCGCACACATTGTTATTATTATTAGCTAAAATTAAGATAATTTTTATTTCTACCTGTGCTATTTCAGGCTGTGGGTTTGAAGATTCATTCCTGTTGTCATCAGCATCATCACTAAACATTTCAATTGCCCTAGAAATTGGAAAAAATCAATAGGAGAAATTAATTAAAAGGAAAAATGCACTATTCTCCATTAGTACAAAACAGCACTGAACAGCTCATACCATTATGAAAAGCTGGGAGGCAGAATTTAACCCTAATGTAGGACAGAGAATCCTTCTTTACTAATTATAATATTTATTATCCTCTAGGATTCTTTTCATGTTAATTCACCTCAACCGCTGCATCATCTATGTTATAGTTGAGGCTCTTCTGTAGGACATTGTGTTTTGCAGTGGATAGTGAACCATTGAACATATTCACAAGTCATTCCAGTTCAGGTACCTGGTTGCTTGTGGGATTTAGCTTGAACAGTTTAGTTTGGACTTTCATTTTCTTTATTTTTCCAGCTTGTCTTTGGGATGTAGTCTTGATGGTGGCTGTCAGCATTTTAGTGTGTTTGGGGAATATGGTTTGTTCCAGTTGGTTCTTGAGGTTATCTAGAAAATGTTGATATTTATTTAATCTGAGGTGAGCATTCATGATCATTTTCCTCCTCCTCCTCTTCTTCATCATCATCATGATCATCATCATCACAGGCCTCAAACATAACATTGATGATGCTAATCAGTTATAATTCTTGGCAGCCTTAGAAGCAGTGTTTTCTAAGGGCATTCCATAGAGACCCAAGAAAACATAAGGCATACAATTATGCCACAGACTAGAAGGACACAGAATCAGAACCAATTCAAAGCAGAAGACAGTACCTAAAGAAAGACCAAGTCATTATTATCCTCCCAGCAGATAAAGGCCATACTACAGTTATCCTGGACAAAACACAATGTACACAAAAAGCCAAAAAATTACTGGACAACAAAGAAACCTATATTCCAGTTAGAAACAACCAGGGGTGGGTTTCTACCAGTTCACACCTATTCGCTAGAACCGGTTGTTAACATTCTAAGCAGTTTGGAGAACCGGTTGTTAGAAGAAATTATTGGCCTAATCCTGTAAGGAAGGCAGGAAGGAAACATTCTGGTGTTGCTTACACAAACTGCCTCTCCGTTAACTCTTATTACATTCTTGGCAGGACTAGATTTCCTGTCTCAGGAACATCTCTGGAATTTTTTTCGCCTTTTTTGCTGGTACTTTGCTTGTGTGGAGTGGCCATTCAAAGTTACAATGGCACTAAAAAAAAAGTGACTTATGACCATTTTTCACACTTACAACTACTTTAGCATCCCCACAGTCACAAGAGGCCAGGCAAGGAGATGCATGCCTCGATGTGAGTGATGTAGAGTTGGCCATGCCCAGCCAATAACATGACCACCAAGCCATGTCCACCAAGTCATATGACCACCAAGCCATGCCCACCAACTAAGCCACACCCACAGAACTGGTTGTTAAAAAAATTGAATCTCACCCCTGGAAACAGCCCAGTACAGAAACTAGACAACCTGATCAAGATAACTCTGAACAACCTAATCATGAAAGGCCAAATCACAAAAGAAGAACAGTGGCAGATGAAAAGCAATGGATTCCTCTACCCTGCTTTTATAGATACCAAAAACAAGGCCGACATATCTCTTCATGCAATTGTATCATTATCAGGGACCCCACCATACAACATCACTAAAGAACTGACAAAAAAGCTTCGACATCTTACAGAGGGGAGTAAATATTATCTCAACTCCCAACTACTGTACCTACAGAAAATCAAAGACCTAATAATATAAGAAGAGGAGATCATGATTTTATTCAATGTCAGAGCACTCTTTATATCCATAAACCTGGAACTATTGAAAAATTTATGGCAGTAGCACTACACACACACGACCTAACCAAATACACCAAGATTCAAGTACTCAAAATGATGGATCTCACCAACCTCTGCCTCACTATCTATTTTCAGTTTCACGGACAAATATACTAGCAAATGAACACTACTACTTTTAGGATGTACAACACTGTATGAATCTGGTAGATGGATAACACCTTTGTTATAATAAAAAAACCTCAGGAACAACTAGGGAAGACACATTAAAAAATCAACATCTTCAAAGGAATAAAAATCATAATGGAAGAAGAAAACAACATACTACCTTTCCCAAGTATTCTTATAGCAGAGGAAACGGCAGCAAACAAAATTCTATTGTAAAACTACTCATATCAACCAAGTGCTCCACTACAAAAGTAGCAATCTAACCTCCCACAAAAGGAGCTATATAAGAATATTATTCAGACCAGCACAAACACAACCCAGAACACCAGAAAAAGGAAACATACTATCTATACAACATCTTCCAACAAAATGGATACCCATGTAACTTCTTCAAAAGTGTCTGACTACTTAATTCACTGCAGTACAATCAACACAAGCTATGAAAAAGATGTCATTAATACCATACATCAAAAACATCTCAGAAATAATCAGTTACAACCACATGGCATCACCATAGCACACAAATCAAAACCCTTCAAAACATCTTAAGTAAATCAAAAGTTCAGTAGCCAAAAAAGAAAAACAGGAGGCATCTACAACATGCAGTGTAAGGGCTATAACAGTCACTACAGTTCATAGGACAGACAGTCCAGAGTGCACCCATGAATACCAATAGCAGCCAGAAGACACAATGAAAACTTCTTAATTTCACAACATATAGACAGAATTAACCATAGTTTCATTGGGAAAACTATACGCATCTAATACCAAGCTGAATCCAAAAATGCTAGGTAATTCTTTGAAGCTTGGCATTCAGGCAAATCAGCCATTCATAGTCACATATAGACAAACAACATTTACATACTATTCAAAAGAGCTAATAATAATACAACCAATTAAAAAAAACTTTAAAAGCCCCTCTTTAAAAATCAGAATAACTTTTTGCCAGCAATCAACACCCGGATAAACAGGGATTCACACCAGGATTAACACCAGACAAACAAACAAGCAGTAAACAACAACCTAATCAAGGAACTAGTTTGAGTTCCTTAAATTCTCAAATTAGCCTGAGTTCCTTAAACTCTCAAACCAGACAGCCAGTTTGGTGTAGTGGTTAAGAGATCAGGCTAGAGAAGACTGTGAGTTCTAGTCCTGCTTTAGGCACAAAGCCACTTGGATGACTTTGGGCCAGTCACTTTGTCTCGAGCATAGGAAGGAGGTGATGGCAAATCACTCCTGAAAAACCATGCCAAGAAAACTACAGTGACCTATCCAGCCAATCTGCAAGAATTGGACACAATTCAACAGTAGGAAAAATAATAACAAATTTTAAGAATGCAAAGCTGTATCCAGAGATTTACAGCACTTTCTCATTGCCCTCCATTTGATTGGAGCAAACAAAGACATCTGAGGATGGGAAATTATGGGACAGACTTTCATTCCTACTGACAAAAGTAGTAGATCAACATTTCTGGAGGGGTGTGCATTTTTTTACTGTGCACCTAATGTGTGCATTTCTATTTTTGGTGTGCGCCTAATGTACATCTCCACAGCTGTAAAGAAACATATAATTTATTTCAAATCTGCAGAAATGGACAAATAGGCATTCATTCACTTTAAAAATAATAAAACTGAAAATGTCTTATATCGCCCTCCACTTTTCCAAATGAAATTGTATGACTGTGGCTTACATTTGTTCTAACTATAAACATGGCCTTTCAATAAGAAATTGCCATTCATTGGTATCTACAAAATAAAACCAGTCTTTTCCAATTAGCTGCTGATCCAGGCTGCATGATGATAAAGGCAATTGTAGTTGTAATATCTATACATCATAGCTTAGGGAAGGTTGCATTAGACTTTGGTAACATCTATAGAATAGTAGGCAACAAGCAAAGACTATAAGTAACTCTTATATTTGTGAGTCCTCACAAACCCTGTCCCAATGGAGAGCAGATTGGGCTGAAAAGGACTGTGATCTAACATATTGTACCATCTTTCATTCCCATGAAAACTACAGTAGTACTTACAGTACCACAATAGTATTTTGTTAGTTTTTCTGTCCAAAACAAAAAAATACAGAAATAAAAAATGCTAGGCAAGTGAGTGTATGCCCCAAAGAAGAATATAATGATGATAACAACAAGAAAAAGTTTGCCACCAATTCAAATGACTTTAATTTATTAGTATACTTGAAATCATGTTCGGGATTTAATATCAGACTTTTTTCAACTGAAAAACTTCTCTGCAAAGAGTCATGTCCTAACAGTGTGTGAGCGAATCTTGATGCAACCTTCAGATTGAAACATTTCTTGAGGTCAAGGAAAGAAGTATCATTTCCTTGCAGAAGCCAGTCCCAATAGTAAATAACTATGTTAAAGTGCTTCAGCCCACCTCTACTAAATCATGAATTGATGGACATTTAAATTAGGTTTAACAGTTTGCTCTTTACATACATTTTAGTTGATTTACATCAGAAGAATAGTAGCAGAATAGTTAAATAGTATAAAATATTTTGTTCCTTGAACATTGTACATGCAATATAGCACCAACTACCTCTTTCATCACCTTCAATTCCAACATTTCTGTCTCTGTGTCTTTGAAAAACATATTATTCTCTGTGTGTAAATTCAGTAAAATTACGGTGGCATTAGTTCTACAGAACCCAATCCGTAGTGTTTGATTTTCTAGTAGCCGATACCCACAGAGATGAGTGTTGACTCATGGCCTGGATCTTTCAGGTTACAAGAACTTATCTCCCAACCATCACATACCACATTCAGAAAGAAATGTCTTTAGCATTAAGAAATGTCTTTAGTGCATGCTGAGGACAACAAAAACACAAAATACGCACGCATTTCCAATTGAAATTTCAAGGGCATCCAAACTTCGGAAAATCTCACTGTAGCGTTTTTTATTTTCAGTTCCTTTTACTTGGCTGTTGAGATCTGAAAAGTTCAAGCAATAGGTTATTTAGCACATTATATGGATTTCTACTGATGCAATGGAACTTCCTATTACTCAGCTCTTCTTCCTGCTGCATTCCTTCATACACCCTAAACCAATTTCAAAATGTCAGCCACATGCTCCAGAACAGATTTGTGGAGTATGCGGCATGCAGAGTTCAGAAGGAGAGGAAATTCAATACTGGCAAATGTTATTCCACTAGGGGATGGATGCAAGATCATCAAGGTGGAAGGATGCAACAAGATGGCTTAATCACACATCAAACATCATGGACATGATTGCCATGAAAAACTGCACAAAGGCCTCATTTTCTTTTTAAACAAAAAGCTGTTAAAACTGATTTGAAGGCTTAATATTGGTTGTCTTTCAAACCCTACTAATGAGCTTAGTGAAAAATCAAATTGGAAATAAAGATGGAAACCATATTTACTGTACATAGCTACTTTGGAACTCAGTCAATCAGAATAGAGTTGGAAGGGTCCTTGGAAATCTTCTATTCAAGCCCCTTGCTCAAACAGGAGACTTCCCCAAATCTACATTTCAGATAGGAGGCTATCCAGTCTTTTCTTAAAAAAAAAAAGTCTACTCAGAAAAAAGAAGAGCAGTGTGAAAGAAGGTGGTGTAAAATAGAAGTCCTGTCCAGGAGTGGCACATGATATGGCACATGATGCAGTGGGGCCAGCTGACAGCAGTGGATAGGAGGACAGCCAGATTAGCAGAGATGGAAGAAACATAGCTGGATTGGGAAAGTGGAAGTAACCCCTCACTTTCCAAGAATGGCCTGATCCCGGTGGATCCTTGCCTAACAATTGAGTGGGATTTCTTCAATGATAGCAACTGGGATTGCTGGAACTGCTGTTACTAATTTCAGTGGTCATATGACATTTCTGTTAGTGACTGTGTTGTTCAGCAATGAAGTTGCCAATCCCAATTTGAATTGTTAAGTGAGGATTACCTGTACTCCAGAGTATTATGATTCTATAATAGTAATACTTATACTACTAGTACGCAATAATACTACATTGAATAGGGAGGAACCACATCTGATTCTCAATCCTACAAAGAATGAATAGTTCTGGATGTTAGGGGCACCTAGATGTGGGGATATTTCATTTTTTAGACCTTAGATGGGGTAGCACCTACCCACTCAAGACTGGTGTGCAAATCTTCTTGGACTCACAGATCCTACTTTGTAGGCAGGTGGCAATTATGGCAAGGAAGACTTTTGCTTAACTTCATTTGGTGCACCAACTGCGCCCTTTCCTAGATTGGGAGGCCCTTCCGACAATTATTCATGTGCTCAATTCCATTACTGCATTGGACTCAACTTGGACTGCCCTTTGAAGACCATCCAGAACCTCCACCTCATCTAGAATACAGGGGTGGAGACCATGATAAGTACAACTCAGAATGCCCATGTGACATCTGAACTTCATGAGCTGTACTGGTTGCCAGTTTGCTTCTGAATATGATTCAAGGTGCTGGTTATGACCTATTTCCTGTAGTGTCCACTCATCCAGTTGGGTCCAACAGAGCTAGGATCCTCTGGATTGATCAAGCAATGCCATCTATCTGGACCCTAGAAGAATGCCTTCTCTGTCATGTCTGCCCTATGGAATGTGGTTCCCCCTGAGATCTGGGTTCCTACACTGAAAGCA
This sequence comes from Laticauda laticaudata, assembly GCA_004320025.1. Classification (NCBI taxonomy): domain Eukaryota; kingdom Metazoa; phylum Chordata; class Lepidosauria; order Squamata; family Elapidae; genus Laticauda; species Laticauda laticaudata. Next base: position 20,116 of record BHFT01060463.1, read on the forward strand.
TTCTGAAGGATCTTAAAGTCTTAGCTCTTCTTTCAGACATTGGTTGAGAGGCTTCCAGACTCCAATCACCCCAGGCTAGAGTGGCTGGAACCTCTTGTTGGTATTTGACATGTTCGTGTTGTTGAGTAGATTTTTGTTATGCAATTAACATTATGTGTTCTTTTTGATTTATTATGTTGTTTTGCTTTCATGCTGTGAGCCAGTCAGAATCAACTCGAGTCAGGAGAATAGAATAATATCTGCAAGAAATATCACTTGCCTGCAAGCAAGAACTGGTAGGACCACAAAATAGACAAAGTAATAGAAAATGAAGAAGCTAAATGCTCTGGGACTTTAAAATTCAAACAGATAAGTATCTTTTTTGATAAGAAAAGGTAAAAAAAGTATGGATAGTGGACATTGCAATACCTGAGATAGCAAAAGAGAAGAAAAAAAACCTAGAGAAAATAAAAAAAGTATAAGGATCTGCAAACAGAAGCAGAGTGACAATAGTAAATGAAAACAATAGTAAGAGGTAGCCTTGAGTGCAATCCCAAAACATCTGAGCACCACTTGAATATTAACATTGATAAAGTTGCCATCAGTCAATTATAAAAGGCAGTGTTACTTCAAACAGCTTACATCCTGCAGTGTTACCTTTAATATTATTGTTACAACATCTGCCTATCCCAAGGCATTGGAAAAGACTCGATCGGTGGACAAAAAAATCAAAACTTGGCTAAACAACTGGCTGACTGTATGACCAACCATAATAATCCTAAAATATCAACTGATATTCAGGCTGCTTTTGAATTCACGTGTGCACAACATTTGTACCAAACCAGAGTAAACTTTGAGGGATGACTAAACCTGCCTATCTAACCAGCAATCAAAACTCAGCTTGCCTCCCAGCTTCTCTCATATTAAGGAGAATGATCAATTGATGTCTTCCATCTCTTAATGACATTTGGTGGAAAGAAAAGGCACAAAACTGGGGGAAATCCATCAGTCTCTTTTCCTTAATGAACCCTATATAATAAGGACTGAAATAGTTGCTGGCATTGTGCCTGTGGCAAGATATTGTGAGACTCATCACTGAGAACAGGATATTTTGTACTGTTGGCTGGTTGACAAATTTTTAACTTGATCGTGAAGAACAACCTGTAATGTCACCAAATTCAGTTGGCTGAACTGAATGCTTATGCAACTCTAAAATTAAATTTCCATAAAAGAAAAAATAACCTAAATATAAAGCTATAAAATAGACTTCATCATTTAATATTGTTAATAAACTTACAATCAATAGACATACTGATGAGGAATTCTAGAAGCTGAAGCCCAACACCAAGATGGAGAAAGGACTAGAAACGAGTAAACATGAATGCTGAACTTTAGAAATATAAACTTTAAGAGAGCAGCCACACATGTAAGATGTGAGAAGGCAAAGGCAGATATAGTAGGCCTGGTGAGGCTCATCATTCAGCTGAGTAAAGTAATATATCAACTGCTTTGAAAATGTCCTGGGTGTTAGAAGCCTACAGATCAAAATCCCACAATTGCTTCTCTTTGAATGATGTTGATCATTTCAATGGAACTTCCCCTGGTAAGTATAAATAGATATTTTTCTTAAGGTTGGTACAGCAGAAGATAAAAATTGTTGCTAATAACATATTTCCCCACATGCAGCAGATTTTAGAGGGAATGAAATATCATATTGTGCACATAAATATCATATTGTGCACAAAAGGACCAGCAGTGTGAGGCAGCAGCCAAAAAAGGTAATAGAATTCTTGGTTGTATAATCAGAGGCATAAAATCAAAATAGCATGAAGTATTAGTACCATCTTATAATGCTTTAGTAAGAACACATCTGGATTCAGTTTTGGCCACATTACAAAAAAGAGGTTGAGAGTTTGGCAAAACTGCAGAGAAGAGCAACAACGGCGATTAAAGACCTGGAGACAAAAACATATGAAGAACAGTTGCAGGATTTGGGTATGGCCAGTCTAAAGAAAAGAAGAACCAGAGGTGACATGATAGCAGTGTTCCAATATTTAAGGGGCTTCCACAAAGAAGAGAGGTTCAACTTATTTTCCATAGCTCAAGAAGGCAAGACAAGAAACAACGGATGGAAACTAATCAAGGAGAGAAGCAACCTAGAACCTAGTTCCTAACAGTGAAGACAATTAACTGGTGGAACAGCTTGCCTTCAGATGTTGTAGGTGCTTCATCATTGGAGGTTTTTAAGAAACGATTGGACAGCCACATGTCTGAAGGTCTCTTGCTTGAGCAGGTGTTTGGACCCTCCTAACAAAATATAAAACTCTGTTCTCCTTTTATTTTGTCCCTCTAGAACACGGGTGTCAAAATCGCGGCCCGCAGCCCAGATGCATCACTGCTGGGCCCTCCCGTCTGGTTTAGCAAAGGGGAAAATAGTCTCAATACATCACATGATGCCACTATGACGATGCGAGTTTGACACCCCTGCTCTAAGGAGTCTACGTTTTTAGAGCAGCTTTGCTATTTTATTTATGTATTTAAATTTATTGGCCACCCTAACTCCAATGGACTCTAAATGCATCCAAATGCCATCTTTTGGCTGGAGGTGGGCACGACTAAAATGAAGGTCAGCTTTATCTGAATCTTTGATGTAGAACATCTGAAGTTACTGGGAAGGTATCAGTTGTTTTAACCTTGCAGTGGCTCAATTATTTAATGGCTCCTGGAGGATACCTTTCCCCATTAGAAACATTGAACTATAGAAAAGCTTTTATACTGGCAAGGTGGCAGATACTACCATCTGCTGTATTGGAGGTCAACATTGCCTAGTGGAGAACCAGAAATATATCATCCTCCATTGTCCATTCTACAGACAAATAAGGGATAAGCTTATTTTTCCTTGAGCAGTAGGCAAACTGATAGACCTGACTTGGCTTATGCCCAACTTCTATTAAAGGATGATAGTCCCTGCATCAGGGTTAAAATTGCAACATCCTATACAAGTGTTTTCAAACTTCAGCAAGTGTGTACTGAACATGGTACTAATTAAATGCATTGATTTTATGCCCACACATTTCTTATATTCCCGCACTGATTTTAACTTGATTCCTTTTTAACACTGATAGAGCCCACCCAATTCTGGATGTTTTCTAATGTGGTTTTTTTTTTTTTTNCTGGATGTTTTCTAATGTTTTTTTTTTTTTTTTGTGGTTAATTTAGGGGCCTGGCACTTTTAGAACATTTTAGTAAAACTCATCATTTCCTGTATGGAAGTGATGCTTCCTTATGTGCAACAGGTTTTTAAGTAAATAGATTGGGTTTGCAAAAAAACAAACTCTGTTGCTGAATTATAAAAAGCCACATGATGTTTCATTCAACATTCTAGTATTTACTAGAATCTTAAAACCACACTATAGATTGACTAAATAATATATTGTAAAAATATCTGTTGCATGAAACAAAAATCTGCCAATTATGAGTACAGCATGCAAGCTGCTGATTAGATAAATTGATTCCTGTTTAAATAGGGGACTGTTTTGAAGACAGGAATAATCCTTGTGGCCAAAGCTGGTGACTGTAATGCTCTCCTGGACTTCACAGTAATTTTCCATATCATTCAATACAACATTCTTTAGGATCATCTTAGGCAGTTCCATATCACAGTTCTATGAGAATCTCATTTCTACTTCTAGTTCAAGCATGTAGCAAAATTCTATTTTCAATGTGTCTATGAAAATCAGTGTGGATTTATCTGGAAATTTGGCTTTGGATCACCTATGTGCAGATGACACTCAGCTCTGATACTTCTTGTTTCCATGCACAGGGTACGGAGAATGAAGAGCTCTTAAACCCCTTTGAGAAGTGTGGATTTTAGCATGGGTTGGAGGGCTCATTCACTCTCCCAGATCTTCTTTAACCACCTCTCATTTCTACTTTTTATGAGATGGCAAGCTTGCCACAAATTCTTTTCTGCTGGCATTTTTTTGCTTTTTGTGTAAGTTCAAGTTCTCTGACAGAACAACAGTGAAAAATTTCAGTATGATATGCATTATCTGATATACATTAGGAGAGGGGGCTGAGTAAACTAAGATTTGATCTAAATGTAGATTAAGGCAAAATTCTGAGGAACCTGCCTCAAAGTTACTGTAAGCAGATACTTCCCAAACTTGGGTAAATTACCCAAACGTGGGGCAAAATAGGATTTTTGGGGGGATGGGGATAACAACACACAAACCCATTACCCAATCACAATAGAGACTTTTAAACTGACTTGATGTATTTTACCTAAAATGGATAATAAACACTCTGGGAAGCACTGCTGTCAGGCTCCTGAGTGATCTCAAAACAACAAGCTGGCCAGACTGTGTTCCTTGGTTTTTATGTCAGTAGTGAAAAGAGCAAAGAGAGGCAGCCAGTATTCTCCTCCTCCTTCCTATTAGAAATAAACAAGATCTACATACCATTCAACAGAGACAATTAAAAAGCCAAAAAGGAAATCATAGCACCCCCACAGCAATCAACTCTCAGATGAGCAGAGATTATCATCAAAATGAACATTAGTCCAACAAGCAAGAAGTAAACAATATCCGAACCAAGGAATAACCAAGTCAGACAAACAAACAGTAGACAACAGCCCAGTCAAGGAACAACCAAGACTGCTTCCAGTAATAGGGCCTCTAGTAGCACTGATGATGTACCTAGTTTGATCATGAAAGGTCTACAAGAGAACAACCAAGCTCAGAGAGCACCAAGGATCCTCCCACACATACATATATCATTCACATCCTTACTTCATATTATATACATTTGTGTGGTTGCTTACCAAAGGATATTTGTGATTTCTATGAGGTGGAGTTGAAAATGTGTCAGGTCATCTATTTCTTTGAAGCTCAGAAGGACTAGTGAGTTAAGAGTTTTTGCAATTAGGAAAACAAACTCCACAAAGCCAAGATGAGGATGGAGAGACAGAATGTGCACACACAATTCTACTACAGTTTCTACTAGAATTGAAACAAATATATATCATCTTGGCTTTGTAACACAAGTAATATTGTGACATCACAAAGACCTGGAACTACTTTAAAACTGTCATAGACAGATACAGAGGAAAAATTGATGTCAAAGATTTATAATTATTTATTAGAATATGACTTAGCAGAAGAAATAGTGAAAGGACCAATGATAGCATGGGCCAGGAATTTGGGACAAAATCAGGGCTGGGATTCAATTTTTTTAACAACTGGTTATGTGGGTGTGGCTTAGTTGGTGGGTGTGGCTTGGTGCTCATGCGACTGGGTGGACATGGCTTGGTGGTCATGTTATTGGCTGGGCGTGGCCAATTCAGCATCACTCACATCAAGGTACGCATCTCCTTGCCTGGCCTCTCATGACTGTGGGGATGCTGCAACAGTTGTAAGTGTGAAAAATGATCATAAGTCACTTTTTTCAGTGCCATTGTAACTTTGAATGGTTACTCCACACAAGCAAAGTACCAGCAAAGGAGGGAAAAAAAACTCCAGAGAAGTTCCTGAGACAGGAAATCTAGTTCTACCAAGAATGTAATTAGGGTTAATGGAAAGGCAGTTTCTATAAGCAACACCAGAATGTTTCCTTTCTGCCTTCCTTACAGGATTAGGCCAGTAATTTCTTCTAACAACTGGTTCTCCGAACTGCTTAAAATGGTAACAGCCAGTTCTAGCGAATAGGTGCAAACTGGTAGAATCCCACCCCTGGACATAATGTAGAATTGGAGGATTGGGAAAAGATTTGAAAAAAAAAATACAATAACAAAATCAACGTCATATAAAGAAAATCAATATAGAATGTGTTATCAGTGGTATCTAGCCCCTTCGATACTGGCTAAAATGTATCCTAACTTAAATACAAATTGTTGGAAATGTAAGCAAATACAGGGTACCTTCTTTCACATATGGTGGCTTTGTCCAAAAGCTAAGAAATATTGGGCCAAAATATGAATTTGGTTAAAAGAAATTATGAAAGCCCAAATAGAATTTAAACCAGAATTATTTCTGCCTGGTAAAGCAGAAAGAGCCAAGAACAAGAAAAAGCTTCTTTTGATGGGTAGACTGAGTGCCCTTTCATGATTGCAGAACCTTATATCTCTAGTCAAAATAAGTCTGCTAAATACTTGATCAGCTGGATAGAAATTTTTCAGTACAGTCATGGGAGAGTTCAAATCCCCTGCTCTCAGAGTGGTGAGATTCTTTCCAGCTGCCAACAGGCTGTTCAGTAGGTTTCAGGGAACTCCTGCTAAGGGGGCAGAAAATAGTGTGCCCTGCATTTTTCCTGGAGGAAAAAAAAATGAAAGAATGGTGCAGAAGAGACTTCCAAGAACCCAGGGAAGATGGAGTGGCTATATGAGCTTAAGTTGCCAATTGGCATTTAGTTGTCACTGCTCCCTACAAATCACCTGACTTAATACTGCCAGAATAGTTGGTGAAATGTGTCAGATTTTACCCACCTTGACCCTGCTACAGTTTACTGGCAGATTGGGGAAGGGGTGGAGAACAAGGGATAGAAAGCTAATCAGCAGAGAGGATGATTAGGGGGACAGAAAGGGTGTAGAAAGGGTGGAAAAATCAAGATTGGACATATTATTCCCAGGAGATTTAAATTACTGAGGACAATTATGAATGAGAAAATGAATGAGACAAAGGTTAAAAGGTGTGCTGAATGGAGAATGGGGAGGACAAAAAGCAAGACGAAAGCTAATGTCTTTCTCCATCAAGTATCTTTAAAATATCTTGGGATTGTTGCTTATTTGTAAATGGAGCATAGCAAATTTATTTCCTTTTTGTAGTGCAGCTTTGGCTGCCACTCAATGGTTAAGACATGATATAACATTTCATGGGCTCACTTATTATATCAATATCATGCAATCAATACGATGATGACAATATAGCCTAGATTGTTTGATATGTCAAATATCTTGGTCTATTTTATTTTATTGATTTATGCTACTGTTTTATTATCTTAGTCTTCATGGTTTTAAATCAACAATAAGTAGAATTTTCATGATGAGTGTTATTAACTTGTATGTCATGTTAATAATCTTTCATAACTTTGTTTTTGTTCCTTAAGCCCCTGTCACACTGCACCAACGGATGCAAAGAGGATGTAAAACGGACAAAAAAGCTTGCCATCCGTTTGGAAACGCGAATGTACTCATCTGGGCCTCCGTTTGTGGTTCCTTCTATCCGGTCCAGTCATCCGCTATTGACTTTCATCGCCTCAGAAAGTTTTGGCTGTCCCAAAACTTTTGCGCGAAATTGGTATCCAATGCGGTCCAATTCTGGCATCCGGTCTACGACTGTCTACTCATCTATCCTATCCGTATCTCTATCTCTCGATAGTGCGCTCTAGAATCTTCATTGTCCTGTCCGAAGCCGTATGTCCTGCTGTGTTCGGACGCATGGGTATGTAGTAGCGTAGAAGCGACACGAGGAACGGATGCAGGAACGGGGGGCGAAAGATGCCAAGCGGCAAACAAGCGTTTAAAATACGGAAAAAAACGTTATCATAACCTATCCGGAAAAGGAGTCTAGGATGCCTAGGTAGTAGAGCATGCTAGTGAGCTGATGATAACATGATGCCTATATGTATATAAAGAGGAGAACACATCTGGAATCTCACTTTCTAACCAGCAGCCCTGCTGCAGACCTCTGCCAGCCTTCATCTGCCTCTTCGTCTTCCACAGCATCCAGTCATGTCACTGTGATCGTAACACATGCTCTTTTGGCAGCCAGCCATCCTTCTGCAACAGTGTGAAGCCATCTACAGCTCTGTAAACTCTTATGCTACAGAAAAATAGGGGCGGCCAAGAAGCGTTGGTACGAAGATGGTTCGCCAGAAACGCAGAGGACGGACTGTACAACCAGCTGATGGTGGGATCTCTACGGAGCAAAGACACTCGGGCATTCCAGAATCTCATGTATGGCTCGCTAGCCTATGGTTGACGAACTTGTGCAGTGGCTAACACCGCAGTGGTGACATAGACAAACACCAACTTCCGGCCCGCCTATAGCGCTGGCGCAAAGTGGCTACTCAATCTGCGCCACCTGGCCTCAGGGACCACCTACAGGAGCAGCAGTACGGCTGGAGGGTGCCACCCAGCACCATCAGCAATTGTGGTCAGAGAAGTGGTGCAGGCCATCATCGAAGAATACAAGGAGGAGCTCCTCCAGTGCCCCTCCACTGAAGAAGGATGGAAGAAAGTTGCAGAGCAGTGGTATCAGAGTGGAACTTCCCCACACACCGTTGGAGTCATCGATGGCAAGCACGTGGCCTGCAAAGCGCCAGGCCAAGTCGGGTCCACTTATTTCAACTACAAGGGCTGGCTTCAGCATCATCCTCTTCGCCATGGTTTGATTGCTGACTACAAGTTCATGTACAACGATGCTTCAGGCAGCGGCTCATCTTCAGATGCCCAGGTATATACAAAACAGCAGTCACCCTCAAGGAGGAGCTGGAACGCAACCTCATCGTGGGCTTCCCAGATCCAGACCCACTGCCCAATGACACGCAAGATGTGCCCTACTTCATCGTGTGGGGATGACGCTTCTCCCTCAGAACACTACTCATTGAACCCTACACCCTTCCAAAAGCCGTGCGAGCCGTGCATGAAAGGAAGATGCTTCAAACTAGTACGGCTGGTCGGCGGCAAGGCTGGGTCGCTGGAGAACGCCGTTGGGTCATCCTGGCCAGATGCACTGAGGTTTTCCTACTTGCGAGCTATTCTCATATCTACATGGCCGAGCACCCCGAGACGACTCCTGCGTGGACGTCGAGAAGATCATGGGAAGCTGCTGCTTGCATCCTGCACAATCTCATGGCGCACCGCTACCCAGGTGTCTTTGCATGTTTACATCAGGGTCGGTGTACCTGCGAGCAAATGTTGGTTCGATGTCAGCATATTGCCGATCTGCGTGATCAGTGTGTGAGGCGCCCTGGTCGGTGACTCTAATGGAGGCGGAAGGGCGAAAGTCTCTGAGATAGCGTGAACCTCCTACAGAGGTCGCCTGCCAAGTCGGGCGCCTCATCACAGCGCTGAGGCGCTCATCCTCTTCAGAACTGTATGAGGAGACAGTGAAACTACAAGGCTGTGCCACACACTCCTGAACACTGGTGCAACTCCCCAGCTGGAGCAGTGGAGTGCAAGACAGGTGATAGATGCATTTATGGATGCTTCCTTCAGCCTTGTCTCATCACCACCTATGCGTGAGTATTCTAACTCGTCATCACTGGGCCATGTATGTTAGGTATGGCTCCGATCAATATGCAACAGGGATCATTTAATTAAAGACTTTAATAGGTGTTGATCGGTGTCCTTCGCATTATTCGTTGCGCGATGATGCTATGATTCTCACTCATCTAGGTCCTACTCTCTGGATAACTATAAACTAAGATGCGCCAGATAGTAGACGCGATTCACAGATAGACTCTGCGTGAGCGACAGGGGGGTTCTCGGACATTGCATCTTACTGGGCGGATCGAGTTCTTCACTACTTCTCGCTCCGCCGACTGCTGGTAGGCTTTAATCTTTATTCGCCACACGCCTCTATTACCATCTATGCGCTCTAGGATGGTCATACAACTGGTGCTCTATCGCACTCATATCTCTTAGACATTCATTCAGCTAGTTCGGTCTCGCTAATCTTCCTCGAACTCAGACGTAATAGATTCGTCCTATTCTGCCGTCTATCTTGGCTTATCGCCTACTCGGCAACGTGTGACTCGTTCACATACTACGCACTCCGCATCTCGTATGCGTACTCTATCAGACTTTGCAGCATCTAATGCTAACTCTCTGCTCAGCTCTAGTCTCCTTTCTTAAAGCCTTCACTCATTACTCTCATATCATATGCGGCCTATCATTATAGTCAGCGAATATAGTCGGCCTAGTGAGCTAGCTTCGCTATTAACCCTATTTCTGCTCTGAAACACTCAGACGTTCATCGTGCGTATCACATCAGATACTTCTATGATGATATCTATTCGAAATATCTAAAAAATAAATGACATCATAGCTGAGTGATCTCAAGAGTGAGTATCAGGGTGTGGACGAGCAATCAAAACATAATATGACTCCTATAGCTTACACGAATCAGCTAGCGTCTGACGTGAAATATGGAGACGCAAAAACATGGCGAGTGCTACATCTGGCACTCCGTGACTTATGCGCGTCGAGCCTTACTGCCCTACGTACTCAGTCTCAGGGCTGAAGGGTCCAGGTGCTGTGGAGGTGGCTGGTGCTGGAGTGCTTGTCATCAGCTCCTCTCCCAGAAGCAGAAGCAGCAGAAGCCCCAGCCCCAGAAGAGCGAGCCCGTGCTGCAGAGACCCCAGACAGAACCAGAGTGAGGGCCAGGGGGCGGGATGGTAGCCCTGCCCTCTTGCAAGGGCTGGCAGCAGATTGCTGAGGCTTGATGTGCTTCAGCATGGTTGTGGGGTTGCTGGCTGGCAGGAACCAAGGCTGGCAGGAAGGCTGGCAGGAGGCAGGCACCAGCTGGCAGGAAGGCGGCAGGAAGGCTGGCAGAAGGCTGGCAGGGAGGCGAGGCAGCAAGGCTGGCATGAAGGCTGGCAGGCAGGCAGGCACCAAGGCTGGCAGGCAGGCATGAACCAAGGCTGGCAGGCAGGCAGGCACCAAGGCTGGCAGGCAGACTGGCTGGCAGGCAGGCAGACAGCAAGGCTGGCAGGGAGGCTGGCAGCAAGGCTGGCACGGAGGCTGGCAGCAAGGCTTGCAGGCAGACATGCAGGCAGGACAGGCAAGGCAGTCGATGTGTCTGGCAGCAGGTCTTTCCTCTGAATGGTGACCTGCTTCCGAGATGCTTCCGTTATATCCGCGGGGCTTGCGCAATGCAATCCCCCCCGCATGCACAATTAACACCAGGCCTCCGTTTAGGCTTCCGCTGTGCATCCGCTCGGCTTCCGCTGTGCATCCGCTTCATCTGCTGTGCATCCGTTCTGCATCCGCTGTATCCGTTCCACGTCCGCTTTGCTGAGACCCCCCGGAAGCCCTGCGGATGTGCCATCCGCTCCCATCCGCTAGGCTTCTGTCCGCATCCGCTTTCCATCTGCCCTGCATCCTCCCTGTGTCCGTGTTATCCGCTCCGGTTATGCAAATTTTTGGCCCCTTTTGAGAGCGGATAACAACGGATGGAACATTTTGCTCGTCTGTTGTGTCCGTTTTGCATCCGTTGGGCAGTGACAGGGCCTTTAGATTCTTATTCTAAATTATATAGCTATGCTTTATTTTAACTGCAGAACTATCATCAGATAGTTCACACATCATACTAAACCATGAACCCAAAATCAAACAAACTATCATGATGTGTGATTCTGACTGAACTCTGATTTACTTATGTGGCAAACAAAAGTGGAAGCCTGTAGCTGTAGAATTTAGAAAATGTTACTAGTCATGCGCTTATGAGATTAACTGAGCAAAAGCTTCATGTTTTCCTTTCCTCTGCCCCAGAAACAGGATGTGGTTGTCTTAGTTGCTTCATCAAGCAGCAATGGGAAGCTTGTTCATTGGACGGAAGAAAACCCAGCACTTCTCTGAGATCTTCTGACCTAACTAAATGTTATCTTTTCCTTGCCTTCCTACAGAACTATGTAGACTGTCAGAATAAATGTTAATTGGCAGAAAAGAGGGTTGTGTTTAACATAATCATTTTTCTTTTCAAATGGATTTCATCTCTTGGAAACCTGACATTTGGTCTTAAAATAGAACACATAATAACATGGCTGGAAGAGACCTTAGAGGTCTTCTAGTCCAACCCTGGAGACTTTATGCCATTTCAGACAAATGGCTGTTCAATCTCTTCTTTAAAACCTTCAGTGATGGAGCATCCACAACTTCTGGAGGCAAGCCATTCCCCTGATTAATTGTTCTCACTCTAGGGAAATTTCTCCTTAGTTCTAGGTTGGATCACTCTTTAATGATCTTCCACTTGTTACTTCTTTTGCCAAGTCTTGGACAGCTTTGAAAGATTGTTTGCCTTTTCTTGTCACCATGAAAGGTTGACCAAATTGATTCCAACCAGCTTTCTCCCCCCACCCCCCGAAAATGAATAGTTTTGTGAATAATGAAATTACTACAAATCCTATTTGTTATTTAGTTCCTGTGAGCCATCCATACTCATTGACAGTTGGGTAGCATAGACATGTATTTATTTAAGATTTTCCCAAATTACATCCTCGGGCTTTCACATTGTTACTTGTAAGTATGAGGACATATTAAATGGAAAATAAGCTGAAATACTATGATACAAAATGCTGTTCTTGTATTAAGTTTTGTACTTGAACAGTATTGTTGCAGAAATATAAGTTACATGAGCCATCAGCTTAGTTTACAACACAGGCAGTATTTTATTTCCAAAGAAAGAAAGGTTTTCTTACCAAGAAAAGTTGAGTCCTTAATGTTTAAGTCAGTGTTTCCTTTACATATTTCAATGTACCCCTTGTGCCTTGTCTATATTTTGAGAGGAAGGGCCTGCATTCTGAAATTATTCCTTATTCTTAATCTCTTGTAACTTCCTTATCTCTTGTAGATCTCTGTCACACATACACACAGGATTTACTCTCATCTGTACCTGCTATACAGATAATCCTTGACTTCTGATCATAACAGAGCCTGTCCATTATGGTTTTAAGTCATAGTGGTCATAAAAACAGGTCACAACCAATCTAATTTTACAATCTTATTTTGCAGTGGTCATTAAGCAAACCCATTGTTTGCTAGGAGGCATTTTGTTAAAAATAAAGGAAATGCTGGATTTTGTGTTCATTATGGCCGCAGGATGGTCAAAAGGCTCTAAATGCAGCCAGTTGCTGAATGCCTGAAATGTGGTCATGTGACTGTCCATTGGAACTTTGGAACTGAATTGTAAAAATCTTTGAGGTAATTTCGAACAGTCATGAAGTGACTTGTCGTAAGTCAAAAATTACCTACATGCATTTTCAAGCAACTCAAACCATAGTCTATCTACAGTCTCTCATTCCTTTCACTTTGTCCATATACTACTCGTACATATTTAACCTGGCTCAGCATTCATATTTCCATTTTATTCTTCTTTAAATATGATCGTGTACCCACTGATTTCCAGTATAGAATATTTGATGAGAAAATTGAATGAGTCTGGGATCTTGGCAGGTTTCAAAATAAACAGAAAACAAATGCTGATTTAGAATATAACTTCTCAGGATAGTAATATATTTGAACAAAAGTCAGGTTTTAGGGTTGAGAAAAAGATGAAATACTTAGGGTTAATGATTTCCAAGATTCATTGTTGCCAAATCCCCATATTAAGCATAATTTTTAAAGTTAAAACAAGGATCACAAAGAATCCTGATGGAATATCATGAAATAGAGTAATTTAGCAGTAATTTGTTACTGCTTTCCATCCTATGCTTAGACAAATTTCTGTTGGAGAATCGTCAAAAATTGTCTTATTTTTAAAGACTACTTTTAATGTTTGCATAGAAATTAATACCTAAACATCTTGGTCTAATGGTTATTCCATTTTATATATCATGATCTATATAGGGAATCTACATTCATTTGCATATGGAAGGATTTTCACTCATGATCAGAGTTATACAAATAGGGAGTTATTATTATGTACTATTTTCTGAACATTCATTTGTTTGCCAGTGTCAACATGGTTCTGAATGTGTCAGAACTGGAAGTAATGTTCTAAATGGAAGAAAGACGCTGATTTTTTTAGAACTTTCTGATATTTCCTGTGAAATGAGGTAAGAGGGTGAAGAAGAGGAAGTAGAACTTCTTCCTTCTTGCCGAGCACAAATCAAATGTAAAAACAAAAATTCAGAAATGGCTATGCTCAGGCATATATATTTTATGTAGTTCAATGCTGGTCTTAACTAAGATCAATATTCTATAATACATTAGTTGAACATTATGTGAGCGAATCTATAATCTGGGTCACACAATGTGATAAAATATGGCTTGCATAACCAAGATATCTGATAAAATTTACTTGAATTATACAATCAAACAATTTGTAATTTACCAATTACAATGACCCAGTGCTTAGCCACAATGTGGCATATTTGGTCTTGAATAACTGTACTCATGAAATCAAGCAAATGATTTGACCTTTTTCTTTCTTATTTTTCCATTTACATCATGTTTGTTTCAACATAACATCTATATTTTACAAATATACAACTGACATTGAATCCAAAGCTCAGTTCCCCCATTTGTCTATTGGAATAGGGTAGGGATTTCCCAAACTTGGCAACTTTAAAACTTGTGGACTCAACTCCCAGAATTCCTCAACCAGCCAGCCATGGTGACTAGGAGATTCTGGGAGTTGAAGTACACAAGTTTCAAAGTTTGGAGACCCCTAGAATAGGGGGAGAATAGGTCATCAAAACTAATATGTTTTAAATAAATAAACAATAAAGAACATTTTGAAGATGGGCCATTTGATATTTTGCTTCAAATGGCTTAACATCAAGAATTTTCAAATGAGTCTTGATTTGCACCACTAATTAAAAACAAAAAACTGTTCTCGATATAGTATTTGGGTATCTTGATCCATCAAATACTTGATATGCTAAGTATGAAATACCTTGAATTTAACAAAGTATAAAACAATAATACCCAACAGAAGCAAAATGCACTGGCTTACATACAAAGATTACTTTTCTGCATTTGCTCATATATCTAATCAAATACCTAATACAATCTACAATAAATAAAATATTTATTTGAAAGATTATTGTATTTATCCGAAAGATTATTTTGAAATTAAAACAATTTTTACCAAACAAAAATAATAATAGAGAAATAGTCTACCAATATCATATTCTCATTTAATGTAAGATAGCCACCCATTTTAAAGGTAAACCCCTTGGGTTTTTGGTCTTTGTCACACCTTAGAACCATACCTGTGTCCTTTTCTGCCATAATTATAGAATATATTTTCTTCTGACTCAGGTATAGCTCATAGTTGGCTGGGGTATTCTGGGAGTTGAAGTCCACACACCATAAAGTTGCCAAATTTGAAAAACACTGCTTCTTAGTAATAAATGGTTTCTTATTGGGGAAATTCTTGCTTCAGCTCACTTCTTAATCCTCAATTATCCACCTCACCCAGCCATAACTGGTAAATTGCCAAGTTGCCATTGTATTTTCAGATTGAGCTTCCTAAATAGAGTAAAGGAGCACGCTCTTTTACTTCTCCCAAGAAAAAATATACACTGCTAGGTGATGTCTATCTTTTCATTTTCCCATTGATTAGTTGGGAAACGCTGATTGGCTTATTTTAAGTTGTCAGTGTCTGTGACAGTAATAAAACTGGTTAATAAGGTTTCAAGAATGGCAATGGGAATGATGACTGTGGAATATCTACAGATTTCTTCTTGTGTACATATAGCATCCCAACTCTCATGATCCATTGTTAAAAATTTCCATCCAACAGTACAGTCAGGGGTGGGCTTCAAACATTTTAGCAAAGGGTTCTCTGTCCGGCATGGCCATGGTGGGTGTGGCCTTGTCAGCCTCCTGCACCACAGTGGGGGGGGGTTGCCCTCCGTGGGCTCCAGAGGCTTTTGGGCCCATTTCTGGCCTTACCGGACTTCCGGGAGGCCCATTTTTTGCCCTCCCTGAGCCTCCATACACGCCCTGCACTGACCTGCATCCAAAATGGCCGCTTGGGGAATCCTGGGGGGGGGGCGGTGCCAGCCAGGAGNCGCTTGGGGAATCCTGGGGGGGGGGCGGTGCCAGCCAGGAGTGGGGTTTGCACAGAATCTTAGCTAGGGGCTCTCCCAAACTCTTGCAAGCCCCCAGCAGTCCATCCCTGAATACAGTCATCCTTTTTCATTAGGCTTTGAGAATTGCAGTGAAAGAACCTTCACAGAAAATACTGTCATCACAATGATCTATTTGTAATTTGTTAATTAAAACTTTAAATATTACAAATATTTACAGCTACAGACCAGTTGTAATGATATCATTTTATTTTTCTTCTGTTTTCATAGGTACCTTATTTGCACACAGAAAAGGGTCACCTCTCAGGGTTTCAAAAGTAAAATTTAAAAGTAAAATTTCCCCAAATCGGATGGAGGGTAGCAACCCTTGGCAAAGAACTGAGTATGACCTTTTTTTTCCCTCTTAAATTATTTCTTGCTTCTTACAAGCTTCTCTTCAGAAGACATATTTGCTGGTGGCACAAAATATAGTGGCAGGATTAGCATGTGGAAGAGTATTTGTAGAGCAAGCATTCCATCCAGTATGCAGCCATGTATATCATGCAGTTAGGCAAAAAAATTAAAAGGCCAGGAAATAAGTACTTCCAAAAATTCTGAACACGGCTGACAGAGTATGAAGATGCATAAGAAGATGAAGGATAACACTTCATGGTTTGTTAAATGCTTTCTCATCTATTGTAAATCATCAACATCTATTGCAAACCATAGCTGAACCAAATTTATAGAGATTTTAATCAAGTGTTTAAAAATCTCCATGTCACACTGCAGCGTATATTTTTAACAGAAATGTATAAAAATATAATTTCAGACATTAAAATATTCCAACTAGTGTATATATCTATCAGACAATCACATATGTGAGAGAATACTTAACAATCTACTTTTAAAAAGTTATTGATCCTTTTTGAATCTTAAATACATTTTTATCATCACCTTAATTTACAAAACATCTTTAAAATACAGCAATGATTTCTGAAGTGATTGATGTGTTTGATATCAAAGCTAGAGAGGGGTATATATATATCATATATAGCCTTGATTATTGAGGTAGTTGCACTGAACCAAGTTTTATTTTCAGGGATCAGAAACCTTTATTGCCCTAATCTAAACATTTCAAGGGTTAACCCTCCGCATTGACTTGCTGTGTGCTGAAAAAAGTCTTCAAAGTCCTTGCATAAAAATATACGAAGGTTGCTTTACCTACCAGAAGATTTAGGCTCTGCCATGATGAAATCCTCAGCAGGACCCCCAGGTTTGGACCCCAGCACAAATCTTTGGATACCTCAGGAGCCACTAACTTTGATAGGCAGCCCCATGGACACTGCATACTTTGCCAAATTTCTGAGCTCACAGCCACTGAAACTTCACTGCTTCCTGCTGACTACATTTCCGTATAAAGCAACTTTTTACTTGTTCTTTCATTTGCATATTTTTCAGTTTACAAATAAGAGTCCCCAACCTTTGATAGTAAACCTAATGCATAAAGTCTGCCTTAAGCCCATGCAGATTACTGACTTTACTTTCTATTAAGAAAACAACCATCTGAAAACTATATCATAAATAAGGTTATAGTGTTCTTCTATTTTATTCCTTTGATGGCATTAGAACTGTGAATCTGTTTTACACAGAAGTTCTAATCATACTTTCTTCATCTGCTTTGAAATAATTTTGAAGACCATTTTAATCAGGCAGGCACTTATCCCCCCACCCTTTGTTTTTTAGATTAGTCTATAGCTGTCCTTCTTCTTAGTTACTATGCTGGACCATGTCTTCACCAAACCTGCAAACTTCTTGGCAAATGATGGTTCAATGAGAGAGGCCACATTAACCACACTGAAAAGCAAAGCAAAGAAATAAAAACATATCCAGCTCCAGAAGCCAGAAAATGTACATCTATTGGTCCTGCCCTTGCAAATAACATGGCCCAATCAAATGGAGTTATGCTATCCATAAAAGTGATGTCTAGTTTTTAATTGCCAATTTGGTGCACTATGTAGATTTAAAACTATAGCTTAGTCTGTTATATGAACCCAACCAATTATTGTTTATTCAGCAAACTATGGTTTAAAAATGGCTTAGCACAATATGTGAATCCAGTCATTGAAGCTGCAAAGTGAATTTAGATATTTCAGTTTACAAAGTAACAATACGACCATAGAATCTTTTACCACTAAAGATATAATTTATCTAAATATTGATCTTTCTTAAGAATTTAAGCTTATCTCATCTGGCATTCCTTACAACAGTCATAAAGACTAGCAAGCTTAATGAGATGGAGAGCAGTCTACCTTTAATGCACCATTGCTGTGCACTTTTTGTGCTGCAGTAACTTCTGCTGAGACAAGTTATTTTATTATGTGCGTTGGGGGGGGTTACATCCTGGGCTTATTTTAAGAAGGCAGCCCCCCAGTCTCTGGGAAAGCCAGAATAAGAACAGTGATTTACTAGTAATGATTTCTTCAAATTAGGGACTGTCCCTGGTAAGAACAGTTGGAAAATATTAGTGTTCACCCCCATACAAATAAAACTGTATTTTAAAAAATTATACTCTAATTTAATGCCAAGTCTTCTGATTCTGATAGTGTCATCGATGCAATGATAATAAATTTGGGCAAACTCCGGAAGAAAGTGGAGGATGTGGGAGGGGAGGGGGCTGTTGTGCTATGGTCCATGGGGTTGTGAAGAGTCAGACACAACTTAGCGACTGAACAATAACTTGTGCCTCTGAGGTGCAACAGCAGAAATTGTCCAGAACTTTCAACATTTGAAGTCATGACAACTGCTGTAATGTTATTTTACAGATTAAACAAATGTTCCCAAAGTATTCTGTGTAATAATCTGTCCTCTAGGATAATACTGAGGGTTTCTGTTTAGAATCTCTCACAAGCAGCTCTTACCTATTACACTCTGAAGACCTGACTTATGCAGTCTTTACTACAAGTTTTAATTTTTTTGATGCAGTTCCCATTTTTAATTTTTTGTTAGCCACCCTGAGTCACGTGGTTGAGAGGGCAGATGTCTGCCTGCCCAGCTGTGTCCAATTCTCAGAGACCACCTGGACAAGCAGGGACTTTTTTTTTCAGAAGTGCCTGCCATTGCCTCCTTCCTAGGGATGAGAGAAAATGACTAGCCCAAGATCACATAGCTGGATTTGAAGAGCTGTTAACTGACAAGTGAGTCAAGAGGAGGAAATAAGGTTTCCAGCTTCTACTTCTGCATTCTTGAAGCCACAAAAAAATATCTCAGGAGCCATCTTTCCAAGTCTTGCTTGCCAAAGAAATTTCAATTTCTCTTAACCCAAAGTAAGTATGGCACTCAAACCTCTGCCTTATTTTAAAAGCTCTCTACAAGCAACTAGCTTCCCCCGACAGGAGCTTTTTAACTTTTTTTGGCCACCAGTTGGCAAGAAATAAGTGAAGGGCAGCAGAAGGAAATGGCACAGAGAAGCAGTACCCAATTTTTCCAGATTGGTGGCCCGGGCTGGCCCGGTGGGGAGAGAGGCACGTCGCAAAACCTTTTCCTCTCGCACAAACGGCGCTTTGCGAGCGGAGGGCGCTCGCGCGAATGGAGTTGCGCGCGCGAGCGGAACTTTGAGCACATGCGCGCGCTTGCCTGGAGGTCGCGCGATTTGAGTTTCACACGCGCGCGCTTTTCCATTTCTGCCCGTTCGTAACAGGCCACGGCCCGGGGGTTGGGGACCCCTCCCATGGAGAAAGAGATAGTATCCTCAATTATTATATACAACCGCATTGGGGAAACGTTTGATTAATTGATTACACAATGAGGATTACTCAAGTCACCAAATAATCACATCTGGGGTAACAAAACTCTTAACCTATGCTTTTATAAAACACAAGGACACAAGCAGAATAGGACGCTGAAGGTTAATCAAAATCCATTCCTGACCTACTTACATTAATTATGTTCATTGGAATGGTGATGAATGCATGTCTCTGTTATCTATCTCCTTATGCAGTCACTATTTTATTACATGGAATAGTCTGCCTGAGTTCACATTATTCTGGGCAGCTTACATTATAAAAAAACAAAGAAAAACATGAAAAATTATCTTTTTGAATGCTAAGCATGGAAAACGATTATCTCCAAGCCATAGATTTTTCTCACAAATGTCCAGTGGCTAGATGGATTAAGTTCAAGAAGCTAGCCTGGGTTATAATCTGATGGCATTATTAATATCTCTTGTTTTTTGCTAAGTGCCTTGAATACCCATGAATAGAAAAGCAGAATATGAACTGAAATTCTGTTGAATCGGTTGAACAGACAAACAAGAGAATACTTTTATATGTATTTATTATTTATTACACTATGAAAGTCATGCTGAAAACTAATTCTGGGGTCCCTGAGAATAAAAAAAGAACAAAAGTTACATATATTCCTCAGAGAATGTTGCCTATCCTGTCTCAGAAAGCCCCTAGGCAATCAGAAAAGAGACAGCTGCTTCATCAAAAATATCTGAAAGCAGTTATAGAGTCATGACACTCCTTTTTTGGAGGCAATCCTCCGAGAACAAAGGGAGAAAAGATTTGTTAAGAAGTGGTTAAAGTTTAAAGGATAGCTAAGAAACTTTTCTGACCCCAAATGTTTTTTTTAATGTACATTTCATTTAAATAGTGACTTGGATCTCATCTTTAATACAGAGATTTAACAGTAGCAGGTCCCACTTCTGTGACATGGGCTGAATGTGTGAAAGCCTTTCTTTTTCACACACTTAGCTAAGCCAACATCTGTTTTGGCAGATAGAAAGATCTTGAGATGAGTAATATAAAGAACAATTTATTGGCCAAAGCCAAGGGATGTGTTTAAGATCAGATTTTATGAATATATCAAGTACTTGGTTCATAGTTTCCAGAGCTTTCTACTAAAAACTGGTGCTCATTGTGGAAAGTCTGGACTAGAGTGACATCACAATTACAAGATTTTCTTCCAGGATTCTAGATTAAAAGTTCTAGTCCTTCTGGCGGGGTGGGATTCTACCAGTTCGCACCTATTTGCTAGAACCAATTGTTAACATTCTTAGCAGTTCGGAGAACCATTGTTAAAAGAAATTACTGGCCTAATCCTATAAGGAAGGCAGGAAGGAAACATTCTGGTGTTGCTTACAGAAACTGCCTCTCCATTAACTCTTATTACATTCTTGGCAGGACTAGACTTCCTGTCTCAGGAACTTCTCTAGAGTTTTTGTCCCCTCCTTTGCTGGTATTTTGCTTGTGTGGAGTGATCATTGAAAAAAGTGACTCATAACCATTTTTCACATTTACGACTGTTGCAGCATCCCCACAGTCATGAGAGGCCAGCAAGGAGATGTGTGCCTCGATGTGAGTGATGTTGAGTTGGCCATGCCCAGCCAGTAACATGACCACCAAGCCATGTCCATCCAGTCACATGACCACCAAGCCACACCCACCACCTAAGCCATGCCCACAGAACAGGTTGTTAAAAATTTGAATCCCACCCCTGCCTTCTGGGTATCTCTTGGTTAACTTTGGTTATAGACTGATAATGCATTGATTGCCTTTGGGCTGCCTCTGATATATCTCTGGGACTCTGGTTACTCAGTGTTGTTGTTTTTTCCCATAAAGTCTTGGCAATATATTTTCCCAAAGAAACAAAGGTATGTGAAATGAATCCCCTCCTGTTTACTATGTACATGTCATAATGCTTTCAACTGTGCTTATTAAATAATAAAGCTATATGTTTCTGTTCGTTCTGACAGCCTCCTTTCATGCACTTTAGTTGCCAAATATGAAACCCTATTGGTTTACATCATTAATATTTCACTGAGGTTGTGATAATCTATAAAATCATATGGGTTGCTAATCCCTCACAGGGTTTTAATATTTAATATGAAATATTAAAAATAATTGAATTGGTTACCAACTCATCCTTGGTCCAATAACAAACTATACTGGCATAAAACGCTTTGTCCTCATTGCCAATTTCTATCTTGCAATAGGCATACTGCCATTAAATACAGAGCTTGTTAAGGAAAGAGATGGGTGGATACCCTTAAAGGTGTTTTCCTCCAACCAACCCCATCAGCATGGAAAACATACTGCAGTCACTCTACTTAATACAAGATAGACCTGGGACCCAAAAGTAGATGACTTTTGATGTCTAGATTTTATCTAACTAACAGGGGAAAGGGGAAACAGTGGGATGAAACAGCTCCTCTGTTGTATCATGCACTATCCCATCACCTGTTAGCATGGCTAATTTTACTTGTGTTTAAAAATAACTTGACAAGCATGCAGGAAGGTTGTACAATGTGGCAGGAATCCTGCTACCGTGCACAATCCTTGTGCTTCTCTCAGTTCTCATAGGCTCATAGCAGATGCAAAATACAATGGAAGACTCCTTCTGGCTCACAACATTCCCACCCTGGCCTCTCAGTTCTTTGGGCTGCTTTTGAACCCAGGAAGAGTGCCGAGCCTATAATCAAAAGCAGCCAGGATAACAATTGCATGGTTTGGGTTTAAAGTACTGAATGCCATGAAGTGCATAGATTTTCTGCAGCCGTAATTGATCATCTACTGTTTGGGCTGACCCAAATCTCTAAACCAGAAGCTTGGAGGCAGCCCTGTTTGAAAAAAAACCTGTCTGTCCCATTCTCATAACACAAGGGTCTTCAAACTTAGCAAGTTTAAGACTTGTGGACTTCAACTTCCAGAATTCCTGAGCTAACATGACTGGAGGAATAATTTTGGGAGTTGAAGTCCACAGGTCTTAAAGCTATTAAGTTTGAAGACCCCTGGCATAACATAAAGGTCCTTGAGGGCAGGGCCCAGGGAACAAAGAAGTCCACCTCAATCTAAAGATGCCAATAGGTGTCAGATTGGTTCCTTAAATAGAGCCACTGGTAGAGTGGTGGGTGAAACACCCACTGTATCCACAGCAAAGCAACTGATGCCTGCTTATTTTAACCTCTGAATGCATATGGTCCAAGACTGGGTGTGAGGTAATGCAGTGTCATGAAGACATGGCAGAAAAAAAAAAGAGGCTGCTTAGTTGCTTATGGGGACAGACCCTCAGTCACCAAGCCCAAATGAAGTGATCTTAAAATAATCCTGTTCTTTTCAGCCTATTACTGTATCTGAGAGGGAAATGAGGCTGTGAAATTACTCTTGTTACTTCATGCTCAGTGAACAAAGAGATGGTTATTGTTGTGTATAGAACTTGGTAGACTCCAAATACCTTAAACTGATTGGCCGAAAAGGCCATTCGCGGATTGGTTACTTAAGCGCCATTCCGATTGGCCCACCAGACGGCAGGAACACTTAAACAACTGTCATTGGCCACAAGCCGCAAGCAAACCGCTATAAGAAGGGCTGCTGCAGCTTGGGCAAACGTTCCATTACAAGTCACTTTACTGTTTGAATAAAGAGTTGTTTG
>BHFT01060464.1:0-22958 GCA_004320025.1 Laticauda laticaudata
CCCCATAGTGTTCTCTCAAGATGTCTCTGGCAGCAGGTCTTTCCTCTGAATGCTGACTGCTTGCGAGCTGCCTCATTTATATCCGCGGAGCTTACGCAATTCATCCTCCCCGCATGCGCAGTGAACGCTTTGCATCCTCTAGGCATCCGCTATGCATCATATAGGCATCCGTGATGCATCCGTGTCATCCGCTACGCATCCGCAATGCATCCGCTCCTTCTGCTACGCATCCGCTTCACTGTTCTCCCCTGGAAGGCCTGCAGATGTGTCATCCGCTTCCATCTGCTATGCTTCCTACGAACATCCACTTTATATCCCCGCTACATCCTCCCCACATCCATTCCTTTCCATGTTGTCCACTCTGTTTATGTAAATTTGGGGGACTTTTGAGAGCGGATAACAACGGATGGAAAATTTGCTCATCCGCTGTGTCCTTTTTATATACATTTTACATCCATCGGCCAGTGTGACCTAGCCTTATCATGGTGTATAAATTGAACAAGGCTGAAGCAGTCAGCCAGGAATTGGAATATGTCTCGATAAGGCATTGAAAGGTCTTGAGTTCAAGAGTCGTAAGGCTGATGGTGGTTTTAACTGAAAAGTGAAAAGATGGGGATTGTCAACTATTAGCATTTGTGGATGATCTTTGTTTCATTGCAAATGATATAGCACAAATTTGCTAATAAGTTGACGAAGAAATTTAAACTAAAGAATTTGGGAGAAATACAAAATTGTTTGACAAAGCTTGTGCAGTAAGCATTCTAAGTCGCACAGCAGAATTCACTGCTGCACCAACCCAATTGTGTTGGATAGGTATAAAAGGGAGTTCTCAAGTATTTGAAGGGAATTGTGAATGTGGGTCTTCAAATATGGATATCTGAAGACTATAAAGTTAATTAGATTTATGTCTCTTCCAGTTATGAAGGGAGGAGTGTCAGAGTATATTCATTAGGTGGCTTTGGTTAACAAAGTCAGCAAATGAGTAAGCATGGCAACAGACCAGCCAACGGGAGCTGACAGCCTGGGTGTGGTTTGGCTCTGTGTGCTTTGGTGAGAATTGACAGAGAAACTAACTCGCTTGCTTGCTGAAACTAAGCTCTGCTCTGAACTGGGGCTGTAACATGTCTGCTTCTGTTTGTGTTTGCTTTTAACCTTTCCACATTGGATGAATTTGAATTTGAATTTGATTTGATTTGTCAATCTCTTACAAGATAATAGATATAAGTATAAACATGAGTAAGAAATACAGGAAATAGATTTGAATAAATGGGGACAATAGGATAAATAAGTGGATAAGTGAATAAGTGAAATAAGTGGACCCTGAGTTGGCTGGAGCTTTGCAGGCCACCCGCTTCCCATCTATGGCTCCAACGGTGTGGGAAAAGTTCCACCTCTGATACCACTCTTCTGCAAGTTTCCTCCAGCCTGCAGGCGCTTCTTCAGTGCTGGTGGACACTGGAGGAGCGTCCCGCGCATTATTCTTTGATGATGCCTGCAGCGCACGTTCTTGACCACTTGCTGATGTGTTGGTGGTGCCAGCCGTCAAGGCATACTGCATCGGTTTTTGTAGTGTCGGTTCCAGGAGCATGTGGCACAGAGTCAGGTGCCACCTTCAGTCCACGGTCCAGGTTGGGATGGAACGTTGGTGCTTGCGCTTGAGTCAACGCTGGGTCTCACGATGCTCTCACAAGGTTCATGCAACCAGTGGGCTGTGGCGATCCTCATAAGTGAATGGAAGATGCACGAGAGGCGCTTCATTCCTCCTCCGACCAATCAAGGCGTGGTCATACAGTCAAACTCCATTCTTCTCACGATCATCTCGGACCCACACAGCTCTTGGACATCTCCTTCTTCTCCTTGTGTATAAAAGTTGAAAAGACAGTCTGCAACAGGTTGGTTCTCGTGAGAAGGGATTGATCGGCAAGCTACCATACGGACTGTAGTCATATCCTGATGAGTGGAGATCAAATGGATGATGTTGAAGTACATAATAACAAGAGTGCAGATTGAGTCTGCTACACCACGGGGCTTTCTGGACTGCGCTACCTGATCCAGTGATTATTCCTCCCCCTTTTTAGGAAACTATCAGTAGTCCACAAAGGTGTCCGTGGTCTACATATTCTAGAGACTTACTGGCAGACATCTAAATATCCAAATGGATACATCCAATACAAACTCTTGTGTCCATTTTAGATGCGGCTTTAGTAATACCGGAGAGTGCATCCGCTCTTACAACCTGTTATTTCCGTGACTGAGCTACGTTCATGTGACCTTCGGTTTCCTCCCTCTTTCCGTCTTTCAGCTGCAGCGGATGTGAGTTGAGGCGGGGGATTGGCCAGGAGGATGCCAAGAAGGCATAACAGAGTGACGTTTAAACGGTAATGATAATGACATAGATGTTTGTGCCGCTGTATTGTACATCGTACCACGGTGAAAGTTCAATCCGTTCAAAAAGTTTTGGTGCAGCTCAAAACTTCTTGTGCGGGCGGGATTGAAATCTCGAGTGGATGGGATGGCTCCGAGGAGTAGAGCGTAGTGAAACACATTATCAGTGATAGCACAAGTGGATCGGTACGTTTTCAATGGATGGCAAGGTTTTTTTAACGTTTGTACATCCTCCTGTGCATCGCGTTGATGTAGATGGGGACAGGCTTAAACTGAGCAGATTTGAGGTTCATAGCGCTCCCTATTTTTACTATTTGTGTGCCTGTTTGACAGGAATCAGCTTATCTGGACACTTATGAGAGAGAGTCCGAGAAGTGTGGAGCTAAGAGTTTGTTTTTACAGTAGTTGTGGTGTGCAGGTATACACTGAATCAAAGGCTTTGCGGAAACTCGTTGTAATTGCGCTAAATTGGGAGAAGACTAAAAACAATGTTAGTTGAAAATTCCAGTCTGGTCTATCGACTATTGCAAGCATTTCTTAGTCCAGTAGTATATACAAAAAAGGAAACACAACAGTTAGATTGATGGGAGTGGAACACCGAATGAAAGGTGAACTTAAATGCTATGCAAAATCAGAGCGAGGGGACAAGAGGGTATAAAGATGAATTGTTGTTCATATGCGCAAAGAGCAACAAAGGTGATGATAAAAGATTTGTAAACAGAAGGGTTTTGTCATAATAGACATTGATTTAATAAGATCTGGACCAGATGCTACATGAAAGGGTGATTAAAAAATTATATGATGGAGGTTTGATTAGAGAATTAATAGACGAGAGAATAAGTTAAAGAAACGTGATTGCTTGGGGAGAATTTGATTGGATTGACTGTACGAGAAATGCAGGAAATGTGTGGGGGGTGCTCAAAATTATAGGAAATGACAATGTCAACGAGGCATAATAAAGAAAATTTGCTTTAAGATGTTTTACAGTGGCACTTTCCTGCCACAAGAATAAACGAAGATGGTTCGAGAGAATAGGTCCGAAAAGTGTGAAATGGTTCATCAGACACCGTGGGCTCATATTCGACGCAGTGAGTGTGGGTGGGAGCATGTTCAGGACACGTTAAAAAGTGATTGGACTAAATCCACGTGTCGGCTGCAAAAAGATGACATAAATAAGGCACATAGACTTGAACAGAGGCTATTTTGTTTATTGGAATTGTTGCCTGAAAATATATAGTGAGAGATTTGAAATTTGAAGGCTGATTGTAAAGTTATTAAGACGCTAGGATTGATATTCTGCTAAAACTGGAAAAATGAGAAGTTACCGATCGCAGAGAAGATCCTTAAGAAAAGTATTGAGAATGTGCGAAATGAGAGTAGCATATGGATGCTTGTGCGAATTACAGAAAAGGGGGAATGATAAACAATTTTATAAAATTTGATGCTATTTTAGTCAATGGTTAAGGGATGAAGCAAAGATAGTAGCATGAAATGATGGTGAGCGATGTTTAAAAATAGAAGGTAGGTATATAAAGATGATAATTGTTCTGTTTTTTCATTGTTTTTAATCGGGGTATATCTACAAAAATGGGGAAGGGGAAGCGGGGAATTACTAGAGAGTAGAAATGCTGGGAGGGGATAATAGTGGATTGTTATAGAAATAAACTAGAGTAAAATATGGGTATTTGTAATAAAGACATGAAGGAATAAGAGAGTATAGGTCAACGTTAGTTGAAAGGATTGGATTATAAGGATATTAATATACTGGGAGTAAATCGGTTGACTTGGAGGAGGAGTATAAGGAGAGTAGGGATAATGTAATTGTAACTGAAGACTACAAAATGGTAGCACAAAACAATTTGTAAACCAACCGGCACACTGCATTTATATATATGGAAGATGGCTTAATGTTTTTATGTTTTGTTTGTTTATATTTGTTTTAAAACCAATACATTTTTTTTAAAAAAAGAAATCTATGTAAATTGCATCTATTGCTTTACCCTGATCAAGTAGAGTAGTCCATATGTTTTTGCAGTGTAGGAGTTGTAGAGTGGCAGGACAAATTTTTCCTGAAACCAAATAGATTGTCAGAGTGAAGATTGTTTGACTCTAAGAAACTATTGGTGTTGTACATTTACTTATTTTATATAAAAGGAAATTAATGCTGAGTCAGTCATCTGTGTGTTTTTTGGGTTTAAATATTGCTGCAAACTCTAACAAAAAAGGACCTCCTGTAAGAGAGAAGATAAACCATGGTGGGCTTAGTTAAAGACTCTAACCTCCCTTCCTCCCCCTGGGGCCCCTTTGGGTTTCTGGGGATACCTATCATGGAACAGACAAACTAATCTATTGACTTTTATATCCCAACTCTTCACCCATGTGGCCTCGGAGAGGAGATATCCCTTCCATTGTACTAGGGACTGCAGTCAATGCTATGCAGCCTCAAATCTAGGATTCACTTTATCTCATAGTGCTTTTCCCCTTCTACAACAATTGGCTTTGGGGTTGCCCGATCTACCAGCTTGATTTGGAAGCTCACCACCTTCAAAAGGCTTCAAAGACTACTGTGAAATACCAGATGCACTTTTCCCAGCAGTGGAGGGAGGTTAAACTGCACTTTTCTGGATTAATTACTGGGTTAATTACTCAGGAAAGGCCCTATGAACTTCAGGCCCAATTTCTTGCAAGGTAATTTTAACTTTAAGTATTTTGAGGACAGGTAGACTCTATCCTCTACTTAAAAGAGTGGCTGGGTAAAACGGTGTTTGTTGGCTTGGGCTTCATACATCCTGGCCATTTCCCCCAATGTGCATTTAGTGTTTTCCCAGGATTCTTTTAACGACTCCATCTATTCATTTAATGACATGGATGATGGAGGGTCCCTAGGCAGCTCAGGCATGAGGACAAATTCCATGCTGCTGGAGAATTGGAAAGGCGTTTGTTCAGTGTTACTATGCACCTCATTGTTGTGTGTCATCTCCACAAATGTCAGTAATTCAACCCAATTTGATTGTTGATAATTAACCTAGCATCTCAAGTATTGCTCCACCATTGCGTTAGCTTGTTCCGCTGCCCCGTTTGTACTTCAATGAAAAGTCAAGCTAAGTCTCTGTGATGACCCAAAGGCTCTTACAAACTCCCTCCAGAACTTAACCAGAAAATGGATCTCCCTGTCTGAGATGATTCTACGTGGGACTCTATGCAACCTATATATATTCCCTATAAATAATTTACCTAGCATCTTTGCAAATGGGAGCCAAGTGCAAGCGGTGAAATTGGTTTGCTTTGAAAACAAGTCCACTACAGTCCAAATGACTATTTTCCCCACTCTCAGGAAGCTCAATAATAAAGTCCATGGCAACCTCTTACCAAAGTTGGGATGGGTCAGTTACTTGCTGCGATAGGCCAGGGACCTTCCTAGTCTTTTCTTCATGGCTACACAGGTGGCACAGTTCTTTACATAGTCCTCTAGGTCCTTCTTCATTTTTGGCCACCAGAACTGTCTTCTGGCCAAGTGCAGTGTCTTTAGATAGCTGAAATGTCCGGCAGGTTTTGAATCATGGCTTTTCTGGAGTATTTGAAATCGCAGGCTATTGGGGACAAATATTTTGAATCCTTTCCAGGCCAGACCATTTCTTATAGTTAATGTCTTTTTGTTGTCATTGTACCAGGGGTTGGTCAATAACTCATCTTTGAGCTTTTGGGTCATTGCTTCCCCATCAGTTGTTTGTCATTGCTTGACTTGGGTCCTGGTGATAATTTGCTCTTCCCTCTGGGAGGGGGGAATTATGGCGTGGATCACTTCCTATTGCTTACTGTTGAACTGAAGTTTTCTAGATAAAGCATCTGCCAACAGATTTTTTCCTCTGGGTTGTATTTTAGCTCAAAATTGAATCTTTTGAAATTCTGTGCCCAGAGAACTTGCTTAGGGGAGAGTTTTCAAGAGATCTTTAATGTCTCTAGATTTTTGTGATCAGTCTATACTTCAAATGGCACCTGACTTCTCTTGAGGAAGTGCCTCCAAATTAATAATACCCATCAGACCGCATAGGCTTTCTTCTCCCACAGAGCCCACCTTCTTTTGGTGTCCATGAGTTTTTTAGAGATGTAGGTAAATGGCTGCAGGTTAGTGTTTGACTTCTGTTGGAGGAGGACTGTGCTGACTGCCATGTCACTGGAGTCTGCTTGCACCACAAAGGGCTGGTCCGGCTTGGGTTGTTTGAAGATCGGCTCTTTGGAAAAGAGTCTCTTCAGTATCTCAAACATCCACTGACACTCTAAAGTCCAGTTTAGGAGTTGGCTGGGCATGACTTTTGTGGGTCCCCTTTCATTTTCAACAACTCGGTGATTGGCAGAGCAATCTCAGCGAAGGCGAGAATAAACAGTCTATAAAAGTTGGCCAACCCTACGAAGCCCTGAATCTGCTTAAGTGTGTAAGGGGGTTGCCAGTCCAGTACTGCTTTAACTTTTTATGGATCCATTTGCATTCATTGGCAGCTCAGATAGTCTATAACTGTCTTATGGAACTGACAGCTATGCATTCAGCTTTGCCATTAATAGCTTTTCCAATACTTAGTGTACTTGTTTCACATGCTTCTCTAAGGTTTCACTGAAGATGAGAATGTCATTCAGGTAGAAAAGAATTCCTTTATAAAGGTTCTCATGCAGCACCTCATTAATTAGTTGCATGGATACAGTGGGATCTCCTTGGAGCTCAAAAAGCATTACTTTGAATTGGAAGCTGCCCAGTGAGCAATTGAAAGCTGTTTTCCATTCATCTCCTTCTTTAATCCACACCCGATAGCAGCCTTCAACAGGTGAACACCTACTGGTGAACACCTTCCCCTTGACTAAGTGGGCCAGCATGTCCTTCATTAAGGGCAGCGAATATGTGTTTTCTATGCATAATGTGCTTAAAGCCCCTGTCACACTGCAGCAACGGATGGAAAGAGGATGTAAAACGGAGAAAAATACTTACCATCCATATGGTATTGCGATGCTTCCGTCTCTGTACTCACTGCCCGTTTTGCTTCCTCTCTATCGTCCAGCATCGTCGACTGAGGTTCCATCCGCTCAAAAAGTTTTGAGCTGCTCAAACTTTTTGAGCAGAAAAATGTATCCAACGCGTCCATTCTGCATCCGCTAGGCATACAGGAACATCCGTTCTGCATCCGTCGTCATCCGTTACGCGTCCGCTACAATCCGCTAGGCATCTGCTGCGCATCCGCGCAACTCACATCCGCTCCAGCGGTAAACGGACGCAGGGAGGAAGTGGAACGAACGCGGAACGGACATGCAGCATTAGTAGCACGGACGGAGAAAGGATGAAACGGATGCAGCACGCAAAGGAAGCATTTAAAATGGAAAAAAACGTTCACAGAGGGACCTATCTCAGATATTAAGGATGTCTAGAGGGATCCTAGAGGATGCAAAAGGATGCTTCTGTTCCGCATCCACTTTCCATCCGCTCTGTGTCCTCCCCCAATCCGTTCCTTTCCGTGTTATCCGCTCTGTTTATGCAAATTTTTGCCCCTGTTGAGAGCAGATAACCAACGGATGGAACATTTTCTCGTCTGCTGTGTCCCTTTTTACAAACATTTTGCATCTGTTGGGCAGTGTGACAGGGCCTTAAAATCAATGCAGAGCCCCATCGACCACTATTTTTTCTCTTTAAAGAAGACTAGGTTGGCTAGCCTGAGTTGGATGGTTGTATGAATCCCAGACTAGGTTAGTGTCAATGTTACTCTCTTAGTTCTGCATTTTCCTTGGGAGTCATGGAGTCCTTTTTGGTTAGGGCAGCTTGGCCCAGTGTGATGACCCACGTGGGATACAAAATAAACACAGTCACAAAAAAAAAAAAAAAAAAAACAGGTGAAGCCCCTTTTATTCTTCAACTTTGCTTCCAATCTCCAAATATCTTAACTGGAGACAAAAAAACTCCCACACAAGCAGTTACAAGAAGGAGGAAATGCAGTTCAAATTATAAAGAGTAAAAAAACAACACAAACCGGGCAAGAGAAGGGCTTGAAGACATCCACAGATATCAGAACACACACTGGGAAGGATGCCAAACTCAGAGAGGAACAATAAACTAGGAATATTTCCATGCTTTGTTTCCAGCACTCACCTGTATGCATGTCCATCCTCTTATCCAGTTGTCACAGCTGCAGCCCATGAATAGGATCAAGGCCCTCTCCTTCTCAGTAAACCACATCTCTCCTTTATCCTCTTCTCCCTGCTTGCCCTAGAATGGAAGGGGATGGGGATGGGTCCTCCTCTGACTGCCCAGCTGACCTCTGCCCTTCCCCAGCCTCTTCAGCCTCCCTATCAGCTGTTCCTCCTCTCCCTCAGAGTCAATCTCCACCAGGGGCATAACACTAGACACAAACTCTGTGGGTCAATGGGGGGGGGGCAAATATTGCATTCTTCCTTGCTAAGCACTTCTGCCAGGTCTTGGTATTCTCTGGGGATCTGGGGTATCCCAGGGTGTGGATCTGAGGCAGCAGCAGCAATTTCATTCTGCTTAGTCCCATTCAGGTGCTAGTTTAGGCCTACCGCTAGCATTAGTTTTCTGTAGCCATCCTCCCAGGAGATAGTGGGACACCATTTATTCAGCCATGCCAAATCCAGGATAACAGCCTTGGTCACTTTTGGCACCATCATGAATCAAATAAGTTCCCAGTGATGGCCCATCTCCAGCCACCATTGGGAACTTATAACTAGTCTGGAACTAGCATGGCTGGGATTCCCCTTTTCAGTGACCCATCAACCTGTTCAAACTGTATGGGGTTTTCTCGGGGATTCATCTTTATGCCTAGTGTGGGGATAGTGGGGAGGCTGATCAGGCAGCGGATGCATTCCATGTCTTTGTTGGTCTCTATTTTGCCCTGGATTCCATTTTTGGCACCACTAGCTTGGACTTAATAGTGAAGGGGTGGATGGCTTCACTTACCATCAGGTCATCCTCACTGTTGTTGTCACTGTTGCCAATCAGTGGAAGTGGGTTCCAAGGGACCAGAGTTCCCCTCTCTCCTTGAGGGGGAGGGAAGACCTCAACGACTTACCAGGCAAATTTCTTCCTCTCAGTAGCTTTCCAGGGTGGCTTCTTTGGCTTAGGTGGGGCTGGAACCTTTGCCTGTGGGACAGGAGCTGTGGCCAAGCATTCGGATGCTCAATGATCCTGTTGGTCGCATGGGAAACATTTGATTGCTGCCATGGAACGTCCCCTCAATTTTTCCTCAGTCTGGTGGGTGATGGACTGTTGGTTGAGCTGTCTTCTAGGCTTCCTCTCCACTGTCTCTCCCTTTGGCTGGCAGAGCTCAAGTTCCATCACTATGGCCACCCAGTATGAATTGTAGATGTGGTCAGGAACTTCCCAGCAGAAGCAGATCTTGAGCCGCTCATTGTCCAGACCCTCTTTGAAATAATGTACTAAGAGGCATTTAGACCAGTCCCACATCTTTCCAGCCATACTTCAGAACTCTTAGACGTATTCTTTGGCTGGCTAGCCCTTTTGTTTGAGTGTTTTAATTTCTGCTTCTGCTTCTTGATCTTGGGCCACATTCCTGAGTTTGCTCCTTAACAGCTGCAAAAATTCATCAATGTTCCATCAGTGTGGGATGCCTTCATCATGTAGTTGAGTCACACATTCCGTGGCCTCCCCTTCCAAGTTATCACTGGTGATGGTGACTATCTTGGTTGCTATGGTTGTCATCCCAATACTGGATGACATGTGCCCACATTCAGTTCAACTAGAAGGCTAGCTTGTTTGGAGTTCCATCAAACCTGGCCCAGAACCATGGCAGGACCTCCAGTGGGACCAGAGAGGGAAGAGCCATCAACAGCACCCTGGAGAGACTGAGTGCCATTGGTTTTGCACCCGGACCCATCTCTGCCCTGGGTAATAGGCCTAGCTGGGTGGTACTTGATCAGGAGGAGGAATCTGGGGTTGCCCAGGTGAGCTAGCTGAGATCTGACTCCTCAATGGATTTCATTGTCATCCCGGAATTGAGTGCACAGAACAGGATGGTGGAGGGCTAATTACTTGGATCCCTTCCACAGATGGCTGTGTCTGGCAAGGGAGAATTTACTTCCTCCCAAGCTGTGCTATACCTACAGGCAGAGAACTCACAACAGCAACAGAACTTTTCTATGGCAGGCTGGTCCAAGAGTGGGGTGCCCATCTGGCACTTGACATCTGCCACCATTGACACCACTCACAGTGTCTCCAATGGGGTCAGTAGGCTCTGGCATGGACCACAATAAAATCCACAAATGCCTGCAGCCTCTTCGGTCTTCTTCTCCATTTCCCCTGAGTCTTCCTACTTCCCAAGTAGGATCAGGTAACCACTGGGGCTCAGGACCCTGGAATAGCAGCTCCTATGGAGCACGGAATTTAGTAAAACCAGTTTAATGTCAGGGTCCCAACTAACACCCCCCCCCAAACAAAATAACTCCAAGGGATGAGGTCTCCTCAAAGAACATTTTATTAGGGCATGTCATGTTGGCATGATGCTAGTGAAAACCAGATCTAAAGTTCCCACCAGTTTTCCCCCTTATTAAAAGTTTGTCATTTCCCCAGAGGGGCATCAGTCACATGGTCCAATCAACACACAGTCCAGACATGGGATGACCTCAATCTCCACCAGGGGAGGTAGCGTGTCTATGGGCCTCCGTCAGCTTGTTTTAAGAGGAGCCTGAGCCCTACCTCATCCTTGAATCTAACCCCAGAAGACAGAACATTGGAGTGGAAGTAATCCCAGAGGTGGTCTTCATAAAGGCCTTGTGGCAGGCCAAAGTATGGATCTTGGTCAGGGTCCGGAATGCAGAAACATTTGGACCACACATCTGGACCAGGGTAAAGCAATAGACACAATTTACATAGATTTCTGCAAAGCCTTTGATTCAGTGGTACATGACACTGCTGGAATTTAGTTCTTACAGCATATCCAGACTCCTGCACAAGTGGATAGTCATGTTCCTGCCAAACAAGCAATAAATGGTCAAAAAAGGGAAGGCTCTATCAAATCCAGCACTAGTTAATAGTGATGTCCCCCAAGACAGTGTCTTAGGACCTACAATCTTTCTGCTTTACATCAATGACCTAAGTGACAACATTAAAATTACCTGCGTCCTCTTTGCTGATGATGTAAAATTATTCAACACAACCAACAATGCTACTGTCTTGCAAAGCAACCTTGACTATGTGTCAGAATGGTGGTATTGAGGTATTCCCCATTAGGAGAATGAGTGCACTCAGGGAGATGTAGTGAGAGTGATGTTGAATAATACACAACCAGCATCCAGATACACTGAATAGTAAAATGTGGGTTTTACTTCCAGTAAATGGGTCAACAAAGTCCAACAAACAGTCTAAATCATACATGGTTAAAGCAGTAAGTATCAGTCCAGGAATAATCCAAAAACGAAGTCAAGTATCATAAACAGAATTCAGTAAATGGAGTTTGCTAAGAGTTGCAAGACTCACAGCAATCCAAGTAGAATGACGATCAGGAAATACGGCAAAAACAGGAAATGCAAAAGAGAAAGAAACCAGGTTTCTGGCTTCATCTTATGGCCATTGGAGGAACCTAAGCCAATCACAATTACAGCATTCTCTTAAAGATACAACAGTATTAAATGACTATCCTGGTTTATATATTGCGAACCCAATTGTTAGCTAACTATCATTCCTAACAGGTGGCGCAATTGGCAACTCCAAATTTCAATTGACAAATGCTCTGTCCTACACATTGGCAAAAAAAATCAGAACATCTAATACAAGTTATGCAGAAGCAATCTCATAGATGATCCTCACTCTGTCAAGGACCTAGGAGTATTTATTTCAAATAATCTAAGTCCTAGAGCTCTGGCAACATTGAATTGTTAACTAGGGCATAAAAAACCTTTGCCAGACCAATTCTTGAATACAGCTCATTTGCCTGGAACCTGCACTGTATATTGGACATTAACACAACTGAGAGGGTTCAGAGGTATTTCTCAAGAAAAGTCCTCCACTCCTCCACTCACAATATAATTCCCTATGCCTCTAGGCTCAAAATTTTGGGCCTGGACAATCTGAAACTGCACCACCTGCAGTCCCATATAAGCATAGTTCACAAAATTGTCTTCTATAACATCTTGCCTATCAATGATTTCTTCAATCACAATAATACCATGGCAAACAACCAATACAAACTCAAGGTAAACTGCTCCAAACTCGATTGCAAAAAATACAACTTCAGCAACAAAGTGGTCAATGCCTGAAATGCCCTACCAGACTCCATTGTTACAGCCTCAACCCTTCACAGCTTCAACCTCAAACCGTTTACCATGGACTTCATCCCATTCTTAAAAAGTTCTTAAAGAGGGCATGCATAAGTACACCAATGTCCTGCAGTCTTACTGTCCTCATTTATCTATATTTACTTCCTTTGTTCTTGTTTATGTTCATACTTACACTTGTTATCTTTTTATAGTAAAAGTTTTATTGGGTTTTCACAAAATATAATAGAAATAAAACATCTTTTTTTCAGAGCAGCATGATTCCAGGTTATCACATCTCCATACAGACATGATCTCAGTTACATTTTAATCTTTGTATTCAATTTCATATCTTATCACTATTTTATCAATTTTTCAATAATTCTTCTCTTCCCTTACTTTCCTCAGCCTTATTTTATAATTATCTTATAATTTATCTCATTTCCTTTCTAATTCAATTACATTATCTTTCTTTAAATTACTATAAGTTCTTTCTAGTCATTATCTATGTGTATTTTATGTCTGTCCACTACAATTCAGTAGATCTCTTTCCAATCATCATCCCTGAAAGGGATAAGAGTAAAGAAAAGGATAAATTCCTTCCCTGCCAGGGTTATTTAAAAAGCAAGGGTCCACCCTATGATTACCAAACCCTAGAGCTCGTGTCACCTTTATATTTTAAAATTATCATCTTCAAATCTCATGAAAACATTTAATTCAGTACATTATTACAATTATAAATATTCCAATTTCTAATAGTCTAGTGGCTATAATCATATAACTCTTATTCACACCGGATTACTGCTCGGTACTTTCTTTAACAATACACAACTTAACTCATAGAAAAAGAAAAAATATATAAAAATAATGATAAAATGATTTAATGCATTCATGAATTCGATCCTGTTCTGTATGCCAAATAACGGCTTTCAAAATATATAACCATTCTGATTGTGATATAATAGAACGAAAAGGGATTGGATGTCTCTTTTGATAAACCAATCCCTTGCAGCTGCGGGACAGGCGCAAAACTCATAAATATTGTCTTCAGTTGGCTGCAGCCGCGCCTCGGAGAAAAATTGTATAGAAAGAACCGCGCATGGCAGGCTTAGAGCCAACCGTCTTTCCGTATCTACATCCCATGGGCTTAAATTAAAGACTTTGCTGTTTGGAAGACCCGGTCATACCTCGCGGTTTTTCCGGACAAACACACTTAGGCGGCACGAAAGGATGGAATCGTCCTTGAACGCGGAGGAAGCCGAGCATAGCGGGAGGAGAAAAAAGAATTGCTCAGACGACAACAGAATGCGGCTGGGAACAAACGCACCGCCCGCACCTTTTTTTAATCCCAACGAGGGAAGACTGGGATTCAGTATTGCAGACCACTTCCAGATGGTAACCGGAGAAGCAAGAGATGAGAACATCTCAGAACGACGGCCAACATAGAAGCCGTTTTTTCCTAACGCACTGCGGACCCGTAACATTTTCAAAAATGGCAAAAAGGCACCTAGGCGAAGCCCCGAGACGATTAAACAGCTAAACTGGATCCACAACTACAGAAACTGCTGAAAACGCACTACGCTACCCAACTGGTGGTCAAACCTTACATAAGCGCAATGGAATTCTACCGGAGAGACCCACGAAAGAAAGGTGAGACGGTGCGCTGATTTCGGCGTAGCCGCCTCTCCGACAGATAGGGGGAGAGTAGCGAATTCTATTTAAACCTTCGTATGAAGGCTAATGAGAGACCGAGTGATATTTGCGGACTAAGCGATGATTATCAACAGCGCAAGTAAGCTACTGAACAAGCCTAAAATAACCTTAGTTGAGGCCAATCGCGGAAGCCACAGCCGCTGAAGTGCGAAAAAATCGGAGGCCGGTTACCATGAGACAGAGACATAGATGAACACAAGCAGAGGCATGAACACGAACCAACGGCGCGGGCCCCACGAGAACCGGAAACAATCTCCCGTTTACACCACCACGAAGACTATGGCGAGACGGTCCCGAGTCAGACGACGGAGATGACGAAGGTCCACCGCACATATGCCGCAAATGAAGAGCGCGGAAAGAAATTTTGGCAGCGGGAGATGCGCTGGCTCGGGAGAAGTCACCCGAGAGCGAATGACAAGGTTTTCTCGATGGCCATCTGCCGAAGCTTGCAAGAACGAGACGCCCAATTCCCCCAACACGAGCGTAGCCGCGGCCAGCCGAGGAGCAACAGTGGCCGCCGAAACAAGCAAACGCAAACAGAGAGATATACACATTCAAACTGTTACAAATAGGCGAGCGCTAAGACGCGAAAGCGGAAAAAAGTCAAGTAACAGTAAAAATTGAACGGAACAAGCCTGCGAAATGGCAGCCGTGGACTCGCGGATCTTTTCCGGTCCATGGTCTCGTGAACACCAATAAAACAACTAGTTCCTGATATCCGACCGACCAGAACTAAAATAGCAGCGGGCTAACACTCAATGACTACCACGGGAAACGAATCCCGGTAGTTGGCATGGGCCAATTTACAAAGTCTTGCGTACAAACAGCATGTCGAGACTTCCGTGACCATAGTCGGACCCGAGATAGGCCGAGCCTCCTGGCATGAATGGTTCGCACCTTTGCGCTCATCGGATGGGACCGGGATAGACCGAGTGAGCCACAACGGACTGGAGGAACCTAATTCGGGAATTCTCCAAGACGGTTTTCACGGGCTCACTTGGCAAAGTACCAGGGAAAACCCTATTTCTTTCAGTCTAGACCCACAGGTAGCCCCTAAAGGACAAAAGCCAGGGCGAGTTCCGTTTGCCTTTAAAAAGCAAAGATTGAGGAACAGCTAATAAACTAGTTAGCTCGAGGGTGCTAAGAGCCTGTTAGGACCTCCAAATGGGAAACGCCGATAGTCACACCTATTAAGGCTGCCTGGGTCAATTCGAATCTGGCTGGTGACCTAAAAAGGCGACCTGAACCTGCACTACAACAGGCACATACCCGGTTGCCAGTAGGCCAACATTTGCCTACATTCCCTGGGGGAGGAAAATTTTTTCCAAACTCGACCTAAGCACCATAGACATCCAACAACTCCCATAGACCCCAAAACAGCGGGAGGACACAGACTTATAGTATACACCAAAGGGGCATTCAGATGTAAGAGACTCCAATTTGGAGTCAGTGTGGCCACCAGCGCGTTTTTCAAAAGCCTCATGGACGCCTCCTAAACGGCAAACAGGAGTCGTACCGTACCGACAGACGTCCTAATCTCAGCAAAAAAATGAAAACCAGAACTTAACAGGACACTTAAAAAAGGTTACTAACTAAATTTCAAGGGAAGCATGACTAAAAAGTAAAAAAAGAAAAGTGCTGCCTGGCTAAAAAGAAGCGTGCGAATTTCTGGGCTATTTTAATAGATTGGAGAGGGTATACACCCCACCGAAAGAAAAACTAAAGCCATAAATAACGCAAACCAGAACCAAAGAACAAAAGCGAGTTACAAGCATTCTTGGGGTCTAATAAAATTTATAATGTGTTTTTTCCTACCAAATAGGCCACAATAGCAAGAACCGCTACACCGGTTACTGTGACAAAAAAGCAATTTGGACTTGGGAGCACAAAGAAAAAAAAAGCCTATTCAACAAATAAAAGATTGCTAACTTCAAACACCGTTCTCATTCAATTTAGCCGACACGCTTACCATTGAAATGACCTGCGACGCCTCGACCGTTTGGATGGTCCGGAGCCACTCCTGAGCCACAAACTTCCGGACGTAAGAGAGGGCCGCCCGTCCGCGTACTACTCAAAAGACTCTGTCAAAAGGCCGAGCGGAAGCTACGAGCCAACTGGACAAGAAGGCCATTAGCCAATTGTCGCTGGGGTAAAGCGTTTTCATGAATACCTCGTACGGGGCGGGGTTTTTCAAATTGTGCACAGACCGACAAACCGCTACTTGGAAATCTTGGCGGGAAGACAAGCCCACACCAGAACATGCCTGTCGCCAAGAATGACTTTTTAGTGGTCGGGAGTTCCTAGCTAGGCCTGATTTCTTACCACCCCTAATTACACCGGCCGGCGGAAACAAAATTTTCCCATGCGGAACGCTGCTGCAGCAGAGCACCACTAGCCAGCAATCGGAAGAAGACCCGGCACCCCAACGATGACTGCGCCGTACAGATAGATGAACCTGGCCACACCGATTCTAACCCATCTCCGCGAATGATGTCGCCAGAGCCGACGGCAAAAGACCCAACTGGCACTGCGCTGGACCATACTTTCAACTGGTACGGTGAGAGGGCTGGCCGGAAAAGTCAAAAAACCGAAGACTTTTCAAAACCTTTCCGCGAACCAGGAGCAACCGAACTCTCTATACGAGAAGGGAGGTCGCCTACTTGGGTGTGAGCGGGTAGTTATCCCAAACAAATTGCAAAACAAGGTCTGAGCATGCCTGCAGAGGGACACCCGGGAATGTTAAGATTGAAAAGCCTCTGCAAGAGCTATGTCTTGTGTGCCGGCATTGACAAGGACATCTGAATTAATTGGGTCACCTCGTGCCAACAAATGCCAGAGAGCCATGACCATCTTCCTCACGTAAAAGCTACTATAAAGGACTGGAAATTCGCAAGGTGGCCCCTGGTCGCGGATCCATATTCGATTTTCGCGGGCCCTACCAAGGGACACACGTTTCTGATTGTCGTGGACGCATACTCTAATTGGCAGAAGTAAAAATTATGCTCAAATCAACGACAAACAGACAATGGTAATTAAGGGAACTAGACAAACGTTTTTGCAACCCACGGCTCACCAGCTACTTAGTGTCGATAACGGACCTCAACTAACCAGCCTACTATGATCGAAACTAATACCTAGCCCTCCGCTGGTGAAGACACTGCCCGCTCACAGCGCCGGCCAACAATCGGCGGCAAACAGGAGGGGCTTGAAAGAATGGCAGGTTTACCAAGGACGGGTGGGTTGGAAAGTGGATGGACACTGGGGACGTCCAAAGACAAAATAAACGAGGCTACTTCACCGCCAACATATAACACCACAGTCACCACACCCAACAAAAACCCCATCAGAACTACTGATGGGAGCAGAAAACTCAGGATCGCAGCCGTAGACCCTCGGTTACATCCAAATCTTCACACCAGAAAACCCCCCCTGGACTGCCTCTACAACGATTCAGGAGTTTCAAAAACTTGGCGATGTTGGTGTATGCGAAAAGATTTGACGGTGTGAGACCCATTATGGGTAACCGCGGGACAAGGTCACAGACTAACAGCGCCCCTAATCAATACCGATTAACGGTAGACCGATGCAGGGAGTGCGAAGCGCGGCACATTGATCAGCTCCCTCGGGTCCCGAAAATTTAGGAAAGGAACGCATAAAACACAACCAAACAATCCACAAAAAACGACGGAATTTCAAAACAAAAGGGGGGGGAGAACATGAAAAGATAAAATATCAAAGAACCGTTTAAAACCTAATTGCGGGAAAAAACAAAACCAATCAAAAGAGCAAAAAAATGGAGACTCACTGTTTGGAGAAAGTCTGCGAGAAGAATCCACGAAGGAGCCAGCCAAAGCCGCCTTCAACCTTGCCCGGAGAAACGAGT
Organism: Laticauda laticaudata; assembly: GCA_004320025.1. NCBI lineage: Eukaryota > Metazoa > Chordata > Lepidosauria > Squamata > Elapidae > Laticauda > Laticauda laticaudata. The sequence continues at coordinate 18,245 of BHFT01060464.1, forward strand.
TGGAGCGGCGAAGCCGCCGGCCCATAGCAACTCAGCGGCGACCATTGATGAAGCCTCACCCCTTCAAGACGGAATTCCAGAGAGAAGCACAGAGAAACAGCCAGCCACCATCCGAACCGGTCGAAGACAAGCAACAAAAGGAACGACGCCAGGTCCAGTCGAGTCAGAAGAAGCCCCGACCTACTTACGAGACGTACTTTACGACGGTTCTAGACCAAACTAAGCAGGGGAGGGGTGTTCTGTATGCAAATAACCAGCTTACAAATAATACATTCTGATGGATACTTAGAACGAAAATGGGATGGTTCTGTTTTGAACCCCAACCCTGCAGCTGCAGGAAGGCGGCAAAATCAAACAATTGTCCATTGGCTGCAAGACCGGCGGGAAAGATTAAAAGACTCGGCTGTCGGCTTGAGCCAACGTTCCCTGTTCTACATTCCGGGCTTAAAATGAAAGGATCTTTTGCTGTTGGAACCGGATTTCTACCTCGTGTTTTTGCCGGACAAAACGAATCCTGAAACTGATATTCGATTTCATGTATAAATCTTTCACGATTTCTCTTGCAATTTGTATTTTATAAACTCGTTAAAAACAATTACATTATTTTCATTCCTTCCTCGTATTTCCTAGCAGAGCATTTCCATTACATCCACGGAATTACGAGTTTTTATCTTTCACTAGTTAATCACTTATGGTTTCCATCATTTTTCATAAGGCTCAATTACTATTTCTGAATAGTGAAGTACGGTGATCTGGCGTGGGTAGTCTTTGGCGCAGGAGATCCTCTGCTTTGAATTGATATTGTAACCGAATTATGCTCATTCTTTCCTAAGTAGGACTTTAATTAGGAGGTAGGCTTCCTAATCCGTGGTATCGTATTCGGTTTATTTGCCTTCGTTCTGTTGGCTGTATAAGCTTCGTGTCCTTTTGTATTGCTCTTCCGGCGCCTCTTTTTCTCGTGCCACGTCTTTGTCCCCGGGTCCCTTCTCTCCTTCTTGATCTCTCCCTTTATTGTATCCTCTCTCTCCGGGCTGCTTTCCTAATGTTATATTGTACTTTTCAACACTAGCTTTTGCTGACTTATTTCCCAAGGAGGCTTGAATTTTTTGTACTCTTCTTGTTACCCCTTTTGTGCGCGATGTACCCCACATTGTGCCAAGTTGTGTGTGGTTGAACGTGCGCTGACACTGTAAGGACGTCATGCGAGTGTTCTGCACTCTCTATGAATGATCTTCGAAATGTTGTGTCGAGGATTAAAGCATGGCTTCTTCTGTTGCTCCACCGCTTCTTGGTTCTTCAAAGCGATTTTTTGTTTTTCATAGTTCAAATCTCCATTTCTAAAATTTGAAACCGTCATTCCTCTCTCCTCTTGCGGAGCTCTTCTTTTCCATTTTTTTAAGCGCCATCTCAAGGAGTACTGCCATTTTAAACACTTTTAAACAACCACCCAATTGATTTTAATTCAAACCACTAAAAATCCAACATCGAAAAATCACCAAGTAATCCAAAGCTCTTGCTTCTTTCTTCCAGTTTTCTTTTCCGGGGGGCTCTGTTATATTGTAGCAAAGTTTCAGTTACAGTATATTCTTTGGAAATCTTTTTAAAGTTTCACACTTAATTATTTTTATTTCCAGGTGATACTCTCTGTTATTTCCAAGTCCACCCTTTCTTTCTTTTTTCTCCACTTTCCTCCTTTTGAAGGCTTTAGAATGTCCAAAAAAATCTTTATTTTCCCTTTGACACTTTAATTTCAGTTTAGGATTACCTGTTAGTGTCAAAGTAAATCAACACAAATTTCTTGGTTGAATTTCTTTTTTTTTAACTTTCAGAGCCAATTGCAGCTATCAATGTGAGAAAGAAAAAATATTTTTTTCATTTTCTCCTCACTTCGCTGTTTTAAAAATATTCTTTTAGGAATAATGCTCTTAATAATTTTAATTCCAGGGTACCTTGAATAGATGTTATCTCAGCTTAGCCCAGTCTCTCAAGTTCTCTCCCTTTGTCTTCCCTCCTGCTCAATCTTGTCTGATCAGGTTCCTCTTTGAGGTGGCCATTTTTGACCACCACTGCAACTGCCTTGGGGAAAGGGAGTAATGCCAAGCTGAGGACAGATATGGCTCCCCTCAGCTCAGCTGGTGGTCTCCCCCCTCTTCTCCACCTCTACGGGGTGGCTTCAGCCCCAAATCCAAAGGATCGGGGTGCTCCAGTGGCAAGTACAGATCAAAATCATGCACAATTGCAGATTTTTGTCCATCGCCAAAGAAGCCCAAACCAGAAGCTCCCTTACACTTGTTATCTTGTACATATTTGACAAACAAACAAGCAGGCAAATAAATAAATGTTACCAACTTCCCTGTGAGATTGAAGGACTGGTTGTTGTTGGGACAAATGAGCCCAGACACCCCAATTGTACCGCCCAATACAAGGAGAAAGGCTGAGGGTGGAGTTTCAACAGATCAGTTCTATCTGAAGAACACACAGCTTTCCCAAGAATGGTGGGAGAGGGCTGGAAACCAACTTTGGAAGTGGTAACACCTGTTCTTGAAAGAAAAAATTGATGTGGGATGTGCTAGGAGTGCTCAATATCTTACCCATTTACAGGAAGATAAGCCTTTTCAAGAGAGATCTTGGTGGATTCCCTTAAGTGACTTAGATAACCTCAGGGAGCTTCTTGTGGAGTTGAAGAGGATTGCGTTCATCCAAGAATCTTGAAGTCCCTACACTTCTCCCATTGTAGTAGTCTGGAAGAAGAATGGGTCTCTGAGAATGTGTATAGATTACCATACTGATTACTCAATCAGAGGATCATTCTGGATCAGTACACAACTTCTCAGATCGAAGATGCCCTGCATTGTTTATTGAGAGTAAAGTGGTTCAATGTACTGGATTTCAGAAGTGGCTACCACCAGATTCCCATGCATCCAGATAATAGAGAAAAAACTTTCACCTGCACCTTGGGGTTCTATGAATTCAATGGGATGCTAAAAGGGTTATCAGGGCCCTGGCAGCCTTTCAGAGAGTCATGGTATGAACAATGGGAGACATGAACTTGATAGAGGTGCTAGTGTACCTAGACAATATTTGGACAATATCTCATCTTTGGAGAGATTCTTGAACAACATGAGGAACACTTGGAGAAGGTTCTGACCAGGCTCCATGAAGAAGGCTCCATGAAGCTTTCATTTGACAAATGCCAATTTTATTAACCATCTGTCACATACCTTGGTCGTGTTGCCTCTGTCCAAGGGATATCAACTGACCCCACAAAACTTGAGTCTGTCACCTCCTGGCCCAGACCCCAAAATGTGGCTGAACTCAAATCATTTCTATGGTTCTGCTCATATTATCGGATGTTTATCAAAGAGTTTGCAAAGTTAGCCTGTCCCCTCAATGATTTGTTGAAGAATGCAAAGGCAGAGGATGTGTCTGACCATTTGGGTCACCTCCATCAGAATAAAGGACCCAGAAAATCTCAGGAGTCAATTCAGGCAGAGTCAATTCAAGCAGTGTGAGCAGGCTTTTGACCAACTGAAAAGAAGTCTAACAAATGCCCCTGTCTTGGCCTATGCAAACCTGAACAGGCCATATGAACGATATGTTGATGCTAGTTGGGATGGTCTTGGGGGAGTACTATATCAGGAACATGATGGACACCTGATGTCTGCCACATACATCATCAGAGGCCTCACTGCAACCTAAAAGAATTATCCTTCCCACTGGAGTTCCTGGTGCTTAAGTGGGCAGTGATAGATAAGTTAAAGGATTACATGTATGAAGCAGAGTTTGAGGTTAAGACAGACAACAATCCACTCACATACCTGCTGACGACAGCCAAACTTGATGCCACTGGGCATCAGTGGCTTGAACCCTCTCTGGGTTCAAGTTCAGCCTGAGGTACCGACTGAGTGTGGGGAACAGGGATGCAGACACCCTGTTGAGGAGACCTTATGGTCCCAATGCACATGCTGGAGAATGGATCCAATTGATTCCTAAAGGTATTCAAGCCCTGTACCAAGGGGTCAAGCACTGAGTTTGAAAAGCAGATGGGGCAGAAGTGTGGTTTATCAAAAAGGCCTTTCAGATGGGCCTCAGGAAAAGTGGCAGCTATTATTCCCAGAAAAACATAGGGAAGCAGAACTGATGAACATGGATATCTGGGGCCTGAAAGGACCTTCAAGTTAGTGACAGATTGGCCTACTGGCCTTGTATGAAGAAAGAGGTTGAGAACTATTTTAAGTCCTGCCTGCATTGTATCCAGCAAAAGACCCTACCCTCCAAGGCTGCACTGATGGGTCACCTGCAAATTCATGGACCTATGGATCTATTTGTGTTGACTTTTTGTGTCTGGAACAAGTGGACAGGAGAATGTATTGGTTTTGACTAATTGTTTCACTTGCTATGCACAAGCCTTCTCAAAAAAAGATCAGTGTGTCACCATGGTGGCCAAGGTACTTGTAGAAAAGTTTTTTGTACACTATGAGCTACCTCAACACATACATTCTGATCAAGGCAGAGATTTCAAGAGCAAACTTGTCAAACAACTGCTGGATATACTGGACATTCAGAAGCCATGCACCACTCCCTACCACTCACAAGGAGACCCACAGCTTGAGACGTTCAATTGTACTCTTCTTGACATGTTAAGGCCCTGTCACACTGGCCGACAGATGCAAAACGTTTGTAAAAAGGACACAGCGGATGAGAAAAATGTTCC
>BHFT01060466.1:0-13091 GCA_004320025.1 Laticauda laticaudata
GAGAGATTTTAGATGCTTTGGCATTCCTTTGGGCTTCATATTTAATTGATTTCCATAAAAAAAAAAAAGGACTCCAAGATCCCTCTCACAGTTACTGCTATTAAGCCTAGTTTATCCCAATCTCTAATGTGTATTTTTTTGTTTTCTTGCCTAATATAGATTTCGCTTTCTCTATATTGATTTTCATTTTGTTCAGGTCTAGTGTTCAAATCGGTCAAGAATCCATCTGGATCTCTGAACCTATCATCTAGGGTGTTGGCTATTCCTGCCAGTTAGTATCACTGCAAATTTGATAACTTTATTTCTATTCCATCAAAATTGTTTTGAAAGATATTGACAAATAGTGGTTCACACTTTTATAAAATGGAGTCATTACTTAGTGGGGGTTAAAGCCAAATTTATATGTAAGCACTAATCTGTATTCTAAAGTTTATTCACCTTGGTTTACAAAATAAAATACTGAAGAAATTGTGGTTTAGAAGGATTTGCATCTGCTATTATTCTATTGAGAGAGATTCAGTTTGCTATAACAAAGACCAAACCATGCACCAACATCCGTGGGAAGTGACAGAAAATTGTACCAGAAGTTGCTAGTCCTATTGCTTTTGGTTTCTTAACCTATGGAATGTTATCTTCCCATAATTCTTAAGGCTTCTGTCACAAAACTGGCGACGGATGCAAAACGTTTTGTAAAAGGACACAGCGGAGAGAAAAATGTTCCATCCGTTGTTATCCCGCTCTCCAAAGTGCCCCGAATTTGCATAACCAGACTGGACAACACGGAAAGGAACGGACAGGGGGAGGACGTAGCGGCGGATGGAAAGTGAAATGCTCCATGGAAGCCTAGGCGGATGGAAGCGGATGGAGCAGATGGCACATCCGCAAGGCTTCCGGGGAGCACAGCAAGCAGACGCGGAACGGAAAGAGCGGATGCATAGCGGATGCCAGAGCGGATTGGAAGCGGATGCACAGCGGATGACGCGGATGCAGAGCATGAAGCCAGCGGATGCCAAGCGGAAAGCCTAGCGGATGCTGCGATGCCCAAAGCGGATGCCTAGGGCATGCACTGCGCATTGGCAGGGGAGGAATGCTGCGTCAGCCACAGCGGACATAAAGGAAGCAGCTCCCAAGCAGGTCACTTCAGAGGAAAGACCTGCTTCAGATTCACAGCTCTCCAGCCAGCCAGCCAGCCAGCAACCCAACAACCATGGGGAAGAAACAGAAGCCTCTGCCATCTGCTGCAAGCCCTGGCAAGAGGGACTAGGGCCACCCTCCCACCCCCCTGGCCCTGATTCGCTTCTGCCTGGGGCTTCTGCTGCCCGGGCTCGATCTCTGGTGTCTGGGGGCTTCTGCTGATGCTGCTTCTGGAGGTGGTGCTTCTGCTGATGGCTGCTTCTTTGGGGTGCTTCTGCTGGGCTTACTCCTGTGGTGCTGCTCCTGGTCCTGCTGGTCCTGCTGTGCTCCTTTCCTGCTGGCTTCCTGGTCCTGCTGGCCTCCTGGTCCTGCTCCTGGTCCTGCTTTTGCTGCTACTTTGTTGCTGCTGGTGTAGTGGTGGTGGTGTGGAGGAGCAGCCCTTAAACAACTTCGAAGCCCCTCTGATGAGGGCCCATATGCCCTGCCAAGGGCAGGAAAGAGGAGAACGGCGTGACGGTAGAGGAGGCAATACACCATAGAAGAGGACATGAGATGGAGGTTGCTGGAGTGGCTGAGGATGAATGAGTATCTATGGCAGAAGGGACACAAGGCTCTATCGAGACACCAAAAGGCAGCAAAGGCTGCTTAGAGAGAAAGGCGGAGAGCCCTGGGCTACACTTCGGAGTTTGCTCCTCGCTGGTGGAAGCAACATGCACACCTGTGTAACGGGAAGCTGCACCTCAAGAAATCTGGCCAGGCCCGCAGTCAAGGCTGACGGACCGAGAGACCTACGTGATGGCGCAAGTGCAGCCTTCTTGGAGGTGGATGCGCACCGAGGAGCAGCCCCTCTCACAACCCTGCTAATTCTCGGGCAGCCCCAGAGAGCCAAGTCCTCTTCTGGCAAAGCGTCAGCTCCTGTGTCCCAGGCAGGTATCTGTGGAGCGTGCCACGACAGGAGAACCCCTTCTGACAGCTGTACTACCCCTGCGGAGTGCGTGGCAGACCCCTGACGCATGTGGGAGAAAGGAGAACGGCACTTTCCACCACAGCCCAACCCGCATCCACCCCAGCCCACCTCCACAGAAAGGCAGAGAGGCAGACCGAAGGGGCAGAGCCACACTGTCCTGCTGGAGATAAGAGACACCAATCAGGAGCAGCGTAGTCTCCTCTTCAGCTGGTACATCACCGAAGCCCCATCCCTCCAGACCGCAAAGCCCCTTCCTGCACCCTATGTCAACCAGACCCTAATAGAACATGTCGAAGCCCAGTACCAGGTGGTGAAGGACAGGATCACCGATCTCTTTCACAACCCTCCAGACAAGATGAACCTGCTTCCAGCCCAGTCCAGGCCTGCTCACCCACCCCAGATGAATGTCACAGCCCTTCCAAGCTGTCCACAGGCCCCTCAACCCTACCAAGGCTAACGGCTATCAGGAGGTCCAGCAGCACAGGCACCCTTCGCCAGCCAGGCAGCAGGTACATCAGACGCCACCGTACACTGATGCCAACCGATGCACCCACGCACAGGTGCCACATGCCACAGATGCCAAACCCACGCCAGTCCTCACCGCTGCAGACCAAGACAGCCCACTACATCTGCTCCTTTCCTCCACCCCCAGCCTGAAGCCCAGGCCTCAGTACACTGTCATCCGGTATGGGGGCTGACCACCCCTTCATGGAGGAAGGGGCTCTCAACATCACGGGCTTGAGCTAACAGCTGTCTCAGAGCTTCCTCAACACATACCGTTCCCTGTTGTCGCTCTCGGGGCAGCACCCCAGTGGGCGCTTAAAGACCAGCACTCCAGCAGCAGCCACCTCCCAGCAACGCTGTGACCTTCACCCCTGAGACTGGGCACGCCTCCGAGTGACCAAACAGAGTGGCCAGAGACTGGTGGCTACCTGTTGACTTTATTTTGCTTTGGACACTGACTTGGGTCATTTTCTTTTTCAGCTTTGTTATTAATAAAGATATCTTTTGCTTCACACACTGCTTCATTTATTTTATTAAATAAAGTCTGGTGGAAAACTTTTAGAAATGGCTTTAAGCCTTTTACATGCTTGTGGGAATGGTTAAGATAGGCAGTGGGAATGGGCAAGGGATACTTGTGGGATGGGTGAAGATAGCAGTGGGATTTGGCAGGGATAACCTGTGGGATGGGTAATATCTGTGGGATGGGCCAGGGATACCTTTGGATGGGTAATAGCTGTGGGATAGGCAGGGATACCTTTGGGAGGGTAATTAAGGTGGGATAGATAAACCTCCAGTGGCAAGCATAGTGGGACTGTATGGTCGCAACCCTCCCAGCTGCCACACATATGGCCCTTTATTACATAATGCATGTAATCCAATATTCAACACATGTCAACTAAACACAACCTCTTTATAAATGCCCATGTTCATTGTAGGGCTACTCAAACATACATGGCCCAATCTCATCAGTGTGATGAGAACAGGCTGAAGGAAGCATTCCATTAAGCATCTATCATCTGTCTTGCCAACTTCCACTGCTCCAGCTGGGGAGTTGCACCAGTGGTCTCAGCAGGTTTGCAGCTGCTTCTTCCCCTCACAGTGAAGGCTCGTTGTTGGCCCTTGCACATCCTTAGTGGTCTGTCAGGTTTCGCCCTTGCCTCATTTCCCCAGGCTCCATTTCCCATTGCCTGTTGGAGGTCAACGAGCCTGTTCCTGCACACGTTGGGTAGCGGGTGCCATGAGATTGTGCAGGATGCAGCAAGCTTCCCACGATCCTCCTGCACAGTTTCTCTGGGCCAATGCTGCATGTGGTGAAGAAGTACCTGGAACCTGTTGGGCCAGGATGGCAAAGGCGTTCATCCCACCACCCCCTTGCCCTGTGACAGCCCCTGTAGTTGAAGAATCCTCTCTTCACGGGTGAGAGTCTGGACAGTGTAAGGGCTTCATGAGGTAGGTTCTGAGGGAGAAGGCGTCATCCCCCACATCTTGCGTGTCATTGGGCAGGGGGTCTGGCTTCTGGAAGCCCAATGATGAGGTTGCCGTTCGCAGCCCCTCCCTGAAGGTGATGGTGTGTATACCTGGGCATCTGAAGATGAGCCATTGCCTGAAGCACGATGTAACACTTGAACTTGTAGTCAGCATCGACCATGGCGAAGAGGAGATACTGAGAACCCTTGTAGTTGAAATAAGTGGAACCCCGACTTGGCTGGCGATTGCAGGCCACATGCTTTCCCATCATATGGCTCCAACGGTGTGGGGGAAGTTCGCACTTCTGATACCATGCTCTGCAACTTCTTCCAGCTTCTTCAGGTGGAGGGACACTGGAGGAGCTCTCCAGGTATTTTCGATGATGCCTGCACACACTTCTCTGACCACAATGCTGATGGTTTTGTGTGTGGCACCCTCCAGCCGTACTGCATAGCTCCTGGTAGGTGGTCCCTGAGGCCAGGTGGCGCAGAGTCAGTCCACCTTGAGCCCAAGGTTCCAGGCTGGGCCGGAAGTTTGGGTGTTTGCCCCTTGGTCACTGGGTCCTCAGCCACTCCAACAGCTTTGTCAAACATGGCTGGAGCATCCTCATGAAGTTCTGGAATGCAACGAGGGTCTTCGTTCACTCAGCTGCCACCAATCAGCTTGTTGTACAGTCCGTACTCTGCTCTTCCTTCCCCGACCATGTCTTCGAACCCAGAACACTTCTTGGCCGTCTCCTTTTTCTTCCGCTAGAACAGTTGAAAGAGCCTGTACGAGTAGCTTCCGCTACTTGTGCAGAATGATGGTGGCCTTCCAACAAGGACTGTGTACTGATTCGCATGTGGAGAGACTGGCAGTGCTGTGGAAGAGCCAAAGTAAGCCAATGAAGGCTGCAGGGTCTAGCTACCGCAGGGACTGGCTGGACTTGAAAGTGAGTCATCCAGGTTGAGTTCCTCCCCCTTTTTATTAAGGCATATATAGGTTTTCCACTAGGTGTCCTTTGCATGCCAGCTCTATGGCATGCCTCATAGACTCATCTCTTAATATGCCGCGATAGGTTCGCCCTCTGCGAACGTTCTTTTTCCATTTAAATGCTTCTCTTGTGTGAGATGCATCCGCTTATCATACTGTTCTCTCGTCGTTGCGTACTAATGCTGCGCGTCGCTGTTCCTCGTCCCGTGTTCAGCTTTCCTCTGCGCTGTGTCCGTTTTTCCCCTGGAGCGGATTTGAGTTGCGCGGATGCCGTAGCAGGAATGGAACCTCAGTCAACAGATGCTGGATGGATAGAGAGGATGCAAGAAAACGTATGCAGTGAGTAGCAATGGAACGATTGAATCGCGTTAACCAACGGATGGGGCAACGGATGGCAAGTGTTTCTCTCCATTTTACATCCTCTTTCCATCCGTTGGTGCAGTGTGACATGGGCTTTAGCTCTTATATAGAGGCCTTCTTGTTGCCCAGGGAACAAGTGGGTGTCCCGAACCAAATAGTATAAACCTATTGGCATCTTTAGCTGGATGAGGGCACATGGAAGGTAAGGCAGATATATGGCTGTCTGAGGATTCTGTTCATCTAAGATTAGCTATTTATCCCATTTTGAATAACTATAATCCATCCTGCAAAGCAGCAAATTCTCGTTTTGGAATTAAATACTTACAGAGTTAATTGGAACTTCTGGACTAACCATCATCGTTTTAAAAAACCATCATCTTCATCCTCATGGTTTCACAAACAAAACAGAGCCAGTTCTTGTTTGACCTGTAATCATCTCCTCAGTAGGCTGCCAAACTCGTGGGCCGTGGGCTGGATGCATGAGGCACTGATCACGGCCATGCCGATTTAGCGAAGGGGGGAAAAGTTTTGATACATCACATGACACCACCATGAAAACACGAGTTTGACACCCCTGCTGTAATGTATTCAATGTGGAACTGTTCTTGAACACTGTTCTGAGACCTCAGTTTGTCCAGAATGCAGCTTTGAATAGAATCACTTGGTTAAATCAAATTATTGTGATTGGTAACCGGAGTCAGGGATGTAATTCCAGGCTCAATTTATAGAGCTGGGTTTGACCTTTAAAAATCTAAGCAGCCTATGGATCAGAATTTCAATCACCTCCCATACCGTGAGTCTTTTGCTGGAAGAAAAACATTTCTTTTGTATTCTCTAGTTGTTAAAAGTACAGCAAATAAAGGGACACAAAAGACATTTTAAAAAGTCAGGTACAGGTCTTGTAAGTGAAAACAGTCCCTGCAGAGTTTTTAGATAGCTAGCTAACAGATGTCTCAAAGATCTGTGTCATCATTCAGAATATTGCCATTGCTTTATTTGTGTTTACTTACTTTTAAAATATACTCTCCAACTACTAATCTAAAATCCCACAGGTGGTTTTTCCTATCCTCTATTCTGTCTCTCTTTTCTCAGAAGAAAGAAAGATTAGTCAGTTCTTTGAGCCTTTCCATTGAACAAATCTTTTCCTGAAAAGATTGGGCTTTTTTTTTTCAGAATTGAAGCATCTATTTCAATTAGCCTTCATTTCCAAACTCAAAGCTTACAGGACAGGTAGATTTCAATTTATGAGTGGTTACTTAGAGATTATTCGAAGTTACAACATAACCATCTCCCCAAAGCTACTTAAGTTCCAATGTCACCTCCCTCCCACAGTCATGTGGCCACATTTTGGGTGCTTGGCAACTGGTCATATTTGCATATTTTGCAAAATTGAGTTTACAGTGCTCCTCAGTCATGTTTTGCCAGAAACTGGTATTTATTTCTGGTATCTGGCAAAAGCCAGCCCATTGCAAACAGTGCGTTTGCTTAACAATCATAGCATTCACTTAATAACTACTGTCATTACTGTGTTCATTTAACAACCACTGCCACAAAAAAGGTTGTAAAATTGAGTTGGTTATGACCACTTAATGACCATCAAGACTTATGACTGTAATGGCTAGGCTCACATACACACACACAATTACACATACACACATTGCAAATGAAATGAAAATAAATTAATTTTGGCCCATGTTCTAACTGTTCTACGTTTACTTGTTATTTGGAGTATGGCGAAAAAGTGTAAGATGGGGCAAATAGGTTAGGATACAGTCATTTTACACTTTGGGGGAACTTTATACAAGATAGATACCCATCCTTACAAATAATAAGAGTTGTGGAAGTCAGCATGAAAGAGAATTCAAAACTTGATTTCCCTCTACAAGTTTGTAGTGTGATATGCATCTTGTCCTTGGCCTAAGGATGTTTTTCTGAGAAATGTTAAGATGGTTCCATGAGCAAATATAATCGCATATCATTTTCATTCCATCCTTTCTCAGCTGTCATCATCTTTTTCCTTTTCATGTCTGAAGCAACTCGGCCAATTCAGGTCCTGGAGATCTGGCTTTTGGTTCAACTTGGACTGCAGAGATTCTGCATTGATGGACAGCAATGAATAAATACTTTTTGATCCTAAAAAAGCAAGCAAATCATTATTTTTAACTGTTATAGATTATATAACTAACTTAATGTGCTGGAATGTCAGGGAGACTTAGGGATGGGGGAGGTAAAATACGTAATTTTGGATTTTATCGCTGTGTGTTAGTCTTATAGACAAATTGCAATGCTTGTAAGCTTGACATTACAATTGTTCTCTCAAAGTGGCTGGATTAATGTTTGCTTAAATAAGAATTTCTTTTGCATATACTGCAGTTGAATTGTCCTCTTGTAGAAATATCAGTTTTAAAAAACAACTATTTTTAAGTCCTTGGAACTGAATCTCATTTAATGGGATCTTTTTTTTCCCCATTGCATGTATTTCAGGGTTTTTTTTTCTTTTCTTTTCTTTCAGCTTAAAACCACAACCATGACAACTCCTGTAAAGTTACAGAAAAATCAATAACAAATATAATAGTCTTTCAGAGAAATTGCTGCAATAACTTGGTAGGGAGGGAAAAGCATTAATAAAGATTTAATGACAAATCCTGCATGCACCAGGTTTGGCTGTTGTGTTAATTTCTAATTTCAAAATATTCCCAAAACATTGCAGAGATCCTTGGTTTCTAATATTAAAACGTGGGGACTCTACTGTCCACAGTACTGCAGTTTATTTTTGCAAACGGTCAGTATCTGAGACATGCAATAGGGTTAGAGTTAGGACTGGACCCAGGGAATAAATTTAAAAAATGAAGGTACATATAATCTATACATTTTAATTGCTTTCCTATATATAGGCATTTAATTGTAACAAAGAGCAATACTGAACTATCTCAATGTGGAATTTTTACTATTCCATCGTGATTTCTGTGATGGAAGAGGGAAAAAGACTGGTGAAATTAAAAAAATATGTTCTTAAATCTAAAAAAAATATATGAAAATATCAGTTTTATTCCCATGGAGAGCATTGAAAGCTATCTAGAAGTAGCTTCCAGTGGAAGTCTCAAAGATGCTATTTTTTTACCGTCAAAAGGCAACTGGACTGCTTTTTCCCTTGAGGAAGAACAAAATGTTTTGCTTCTCATCCAAGAAGTTTCATTGGTTGTGATGGCAGGAGAGGGGGGAGATGGAAGGATAAGTACTGACAATTGAGACTGGATAGTGGGGAGATGGAAGGATAGGTTCTGATCGGATGGCGGAAGGGGGAGATGGAAGGATTGTATTTCTTTGCAATCATCTGGTTGTTAGCACTCTCCCTGAGAGCTCTTGAGGCCACCTGAGGGTTTATGTTTGCCCTCAGAGTCACCTGAATCACAGTGCAACTGGTTGTGAAATCTTCTTGGAACCACTGCAAGGTCTGCATTGCAGACTGGAGATAGGTGGTGACTTATCCCTCCCCCTCTGTTGAGAAGGAGTAACTCATAAATAGCCTCTGTACCCTTCTTTCAACCCAACGGTCCTCTCTCCAGAGGAAGGAATGGACCGAAGGCAGCATCATTCCAACACGTATGGGAGATCACAAGTCCTCTCCTTGTCTGGACAGGAATGATCAAAGAGCCCATTGCGTGATCTTCATCCCACAGCAATCGTCCACTCTGATGACTGCTGACAGAATGAAGAGCTGATTGATTGCTGTGGAATGAAGAGCAGAATCGGATCCACGCATCTCACAGCAGGTGAGTTTCTATTGTGAGGGAATGTTCTAACAAGTTTAATATTTTTTTTTTTAGTTTGTAATAGATAGTAAAAGAGTGAGGCTCAATGTTTGAAAACTTGCAAAAAAGGAAAAAAATGAAAAATCAAGCTAAGACATTATTTGAATGGACTAAAGGTTAAGATAAAGTTGATTTATCTGATTAAGGTTAAAATAAATATGTTATTATTTCTGCAACAGTTAATAAACTTGCTGACAATGGAACTGAAATGACAATGCTTTATGGATATGTTTATAGGTAAGAGATGGGATATGGGAAGAAGAGATTGTTGTATTTTAAGAGGAAGTGATAAGTTACAATTATTGTTCATACTTATGATGAAAGTGGGAAATCACTTCCTTATATTTTTTTCTTTTTCTTTACTATATTCCTAATTTGCTTTCTGTTTCTTTTTTCTCTCTGTATCTTCTGCTCTTTATTCTTCTGTCTTTCTTAGTCTAATTTTTATTCTAATTATAATATTTAATAAAATTACTATGTGGCAAGCTAATAAGATACTTCCATCAATAAAACATTTAGACATAGATCTTGGCTTGGTTCACACATTGTACTAAGCATGATTTGTTTGGCTTTCATTTTACATGTTGCATGAATCTCAAATAGTTATTTATTTATAAATAGTTATTTATATAGTTTACATCATTGCATATTATATAAGCTAGTCTACTGTGATTTACTTAATTAAAAAAAAACATGGCATGGGGTAATGTGACTGAAGATGAGTTTTCACAACTGGAGTAGTCCATTGGATTCAACTGAATTCTTGCTGGTTTCAGTAGATCTTCTCATTATATGCTTGCTTAGATCCAAATCTTTAAACTTACACATGGAAAAATTAATGATCTAGTGAAGTTACTTATCTGTTTGCAAAATAATCAAGGAAGATTATCTTCTTCAATAAGATTTCATCTGCAAAGGACAATGGGATGTTATTTTGTCTAAACTAAATTCAGAATAATTTTGAAACTCACAAAAAGCAGTCAATGAACCTCAAATACATATAATCTTGTTCAGTTCTGTTGGGATGTTGTCATGTTACTTGAAGTGACATGCACTGATTACAGTGAGAAAGTCTGTGTTAAACTTCAATAAGAAAATAATCTGAATCCTTTCTTCTGAATGGATTTTCTCCATTGGTTAATAATTAACATTTCATTTTATCTCAGTTGACATACTTCACAGAAAATTGGAGCAAGCCCACAGTATCTGTAGCTGTGTTTCAAAAGCTCTGAACTGCATTATACCACTGTATTTATAGAAGTACAGATGCACACAAAGATGTTCAGTGATAAGTGAGTATTGTGCATGTTTGCAAAACTAAATCAGAGTTGGAGAATAGTTGAATGGCTGTTCAAACACTTTTCATTCAGATTTGTCTGGATGGAACTCTGAACAATTGTCTTTTTAATCAACTACAAGCATCATTCCTAGGTAACCAGCACAGGTAGCTCTTTTAGAGAACTATGTGCAGCTACAGACTTTTTTTTCAATATCTCTTTGGGTTTCCAATTGGAAAAGAGAAAGCATGTTAAAGCAAAGTTTCTTACTGCATACAATTTTTCCCTGCATTCAAGCAGATACATGTACAGTCCCTGTGTAGAATTTTCCCCTTGATGAAGGGAAGTTGGAGACTATAGACAAGTATGAATAATGTAAATTGTCTCTTCGGGGTATTGCTGTACGCATTTGGGCAAATAGAGGTACCAGTTTTTTGTGGTTTTGCTTTTAGACTTTTCCAAACATTCTCATTATTGTTTTTTAGCATTTGGTTAAAATTGATGTATTTACATTGTCAAGTTTTAACTATTATTTAGGAGTAGCTTTTATTGGTTCAGCTTGATTTTGTCTTTATGCCATATAGTTTCCCAATAAACCTATGCCTTTATTTATAAATAAATGCTTTATTTATAATAAGCATTTACAACCTTATTATGTTTTGTTGTTTAATTCTATTCCCTGATTATTCATTTATTTTTGTCTGCTTTGAAAACATCATATCCTTGAAAAATCTATCTGGTACCTAACTATAAACTGGATTTTAAATGAAATCCTTCAGTATGGTGCCCTTTAGAAAAATATAGTTTATTTTCCTATTCATCTCCCAACTGACATGGTTCACATTGTTAACAAAGTGTAGTAAATCTGGGAATCATTAAATTAGTTAAGGATGCTCTCTATGAAAGCATCTATATATTTATTCATCCTTTTTTTCTTACATTACCTGGATCTGATTAATCAGATTGCCATAACGATATTGCTAATAAGTGTCATTGAAAATACGTAAGACAAGTAGAATCATAGAAGATCTTTTCTACTACCTACAACTTGGCTGAGGACCATTGGAAAGGATAATTGAGTGTAGGAAATAGTGTGGTAATAAAGGTTTAGTTTTATTCAAAGGTGAATCATTCTTCGCCTGTTGTGGACAAAGGTGTGTCATTCTTCGCCTGCCACCTACTCTGCTGAAAAAAATTGATATTTTAGGATCTTCTGATTTGAATACAGAGCTAGAGTTTGTGGGATATAAAACTCCATTTGGATCAGAGATGGTATTCAGCAGGTGCTGACCAGTTCTGGAGAACTGGTAGTGGAAATTTTGAGTAGTTTGGAGAACCAGCAAATACCACTTCTGACTGACCCCATCTATTCTCTGCTTCCTAAGTCACAGCTGATTGTCTGGGTCTTCTTTTGTTGTCATACATAGAAGAATGGAGCTAGAAAGCAGGTTAGTGGGGTGGTGAGGGAATGGGATTTTGCAGTAACCTTCCCCCAGGAGTGGGGTGGGAATGAAGATTTTACAATATCCTTCCCCTGCCACGTCCAACAAGCCACACCCAACAAGCCATACTATGATGACCAAGCCACGCCCACAGAACTGGTAGTAAAAAAAAATTGAATCCCACCACTGATTTGGATCTGTTTGTTTGCATTACTTTCATAGAGTTTCACGCACTGATAAAGGCAGTATGCTTTATATGAACTAAAATCTACATTCACCCAGATCTGCAATAATCAGCAATTTAGTTTAAAGGTGTATATGCTGTCAGTTTCCATGACTTTCCGTCTTGGGCACTGAGAATTGTTGAGTCTTAGCTAGATGAATCAATTGCATCAGTGGTGGGATTCAAATTATTTTACTACCGGTTCTGTGAGCATGGCTTGGTGAGCGTGGCAGGGAAGGATACTGTAAAATCTCTAGTCAGAGGTGGTATTTGCTGGTTCTCCAAATTACTCAGAATTTCTGCTACCGGTTCTCCAGAACTGGTCAGAACCTGCTGAATACCCCCTATGTCACATGTTACTTTTTGTGAAACTATGTCTTGGACCTTGCTGTCTAATGTGTGTGAGGAGGTTCTAAAGACACCTGAAACTTCTTTCTATGATCCCCAAAGGGTTTTGGTTTTAATTTTCTCAAACAACATCTTATCCTTTTACAATATTGAACAATTAGTTGAAGTTTTAAAGGAATAAAATGTCAGTTGTAGAAATAAAACCAAAACCTATTAGTAGGCTATTGACCCAAGAGTGAAAGAAGTTGCAGCAACTGGTCAAATTAAGAAGTGCCTTCTGTTTTTCCATTCAAAATCATCTTCCCCTTCTGTTTTTGTGCAGAAGAAAAAACTTGTTGGCAATTCCATGAAAAACACAGATTTCAAATATCAGTTTTGTTCTGGATTAAAAAAAATATTTAATTGAAAAGTGTATCAGGGGTTCTTTCTAAACTACTGTATATGATCAAAGCACATGTACACGCCTAGCTGTAGAACTAATTAATTTTGTTTGTTATAACAAATAGTCCAACCAGCCAGGGGATTCTCAGGCACAAAACTATCTTTAGAAGTTTTGGATAATTAATCCCACCTCCCCCCCCCCCC
>BHFT01060466.1:13096-73550 GCA_004320025.1 Laticauda laticaudata
CCCCCCCCCCCCCCCCAAGTTACAGTAGCTAAAGCAAAGAATCTTCTCTTTTCTTTCTGTTTCAGTGTTGTCTGCAGGCCAAATTAGCCCCATCTCTACTGATCATGGTCAACAGGAGGTTAAACTATTGGGAGTCTGATTTTGAGGATGAGGTCATCAACATCAATGTTGGGGGCCTGAGAAGGAGACTCAGTTCGAGTGCCCTCTCCAAATTTCCTGACACTCGGCTTGGGCGCTTGCTTTCCTGTGACTCTGAAGAGTCCATCCTGCAGCTGTGTGATGATTACGATGTGAGTGCCAGGGAATTCTACTTTGATCGGAATCCTGGCTTCTTCCTATACGTGCTCCATTTTTACCAGACTGGCAAACTGCATGTTATGGAGGAACTGTGTGTCTTCTCCTTTTGCCAAGAGATAGAATACTGGGGCATTAATGAATTCTTTCTGGATTCCTGCTGCAGCTATCGCTATCATGAAAGGAAACTGGAAAGACATCATCACAACTGGGATGAGGAAAGTGAAGTTAGCAGTGTGGATACATCCCCAGATGAGATCTTAGATTTCAATCATGACCTGCTTCGCTACAGTACGCTGCGCTGTGGCAATCTGCGCAAGCGCCTTTGGCTCACCATGGAAAATCCAGGATACTCCATCCCAAGCAAACTCTTCAGCTTTCTATCTATCAGTGTTGTGCTGGTTTCCATATCTACCATGTGTATTCACAGCATGCCAGAATACCAGCAGCTTGATGAGGAGGGCAACTTGAAAGATGACTCTGTGTTGCAAAACTTGGAGTATTTCTGCATCTCCTGGTTCACATTTGAAGTTACTGCCCGCTTGCTTTTGGCTCCAAACTTGAGGAAGTTTTTCAAGCATCCCCTCAATTTGATTGACATTATCTCAGTGTTGCCTTTCTATTTCACCCTCTGGGTAGACGTGACCACGAAGACAGATTCAGAACTGGGAAATTTGGGTAAGGTGGTGCAAGTGTTTCGTCTTATGAGGATATTCCGAGTGCTGAAGCTGGCAAGGCATTCAACAGGTCTGAGGTCTTTAGGAGCAACCTTGAAGGTAAATGGGCTTCAGCGCATTTATGTTTATTTCATATTTCTAAGGAAAAAATAATCAAAAGAATAGCCCAAAGCACTTTTGTCCTGTTTCAATCTTAAGTCTGTGTCTGATTTCAACCTAGTGAAATTACTCATGCTTTTGAACTTTTTAAAGTTCAGTTACAATAATGGATTATTGTGTGAATATGTCCCATAAAATCATGTTGACTTTTAGTGATCACATAGATATTCTCTATGATGATCTAGCCCTCACCTGCTTTTTGAGGTCTTCCAATGCTACAGTCATGACCACTCTTGAGTCCATCCTCTTTGCTGCTGATCACCCTCTTCTTTTTCTTTTCACTTTTCCCAGCATTAACTTGATTTTTGTTTATTTTCCAAAGTATAATAATTTGAAACTGGTCTTTTGTGTCTTCAGTGAGAACTCTGTGTTGATTTGTTTGATGTTCCATTTGTTTGTTTTCTTAGCTGTCCACAATATTCCAAGGAGTCTTTTTCAATACCAGAGTTCAATAGTATCAGGAATCTTCCTACCCTGTTTCTTCAAAATCCAATACTTTCACTTCCATAGAGTGTTACAGGGAATATCATTGCCTGCCTTATTCTGATCTTTGTAGATATAGATTCATCACAGCACCTAGGTATCTTTTTCGAAGACTTCATAGTTGCTCTGCTACTCTGTAGTATATTTTCTGATGGCTGATCCTTTTACTGCTGATTGTTGATCCCTAAAAAAGTAGAAGTTGTCAAACTCTTCAGTATCCTTGTTATCAGTTTGAAAACTGGTTGTAGTGCCAGATAATTTTCTTTAGATATATTGATAGTCATATTTTTTACTTTGCACTTTAATTTTTATTGCTAGACTTTGCAATTCCTTTGGACTTTTGGCTTTTAACAGTGGTATCATTAGCATAGCACAAGTTGTTGAAGTTACTCATCTTCTTTCAATCCATCTTTCCTTAATATATACCTTACAGATTGAATAAAATGAAGAAGGTATACAGTCCTGTCCCACTCTTTTGTCACCTTGAAGCCACTCTGTTTTGCCATGTATTGTATATACTGTGGCTTCCTGACTTCCATGTGGATTTCTCATGAGCACAATAAGATGTCCTGGGATTCCCACATTTTGATCTCTCTGGTATTCTTTGGCATTCTCAATTATACATCATGAATCAGCAATAATGTCTCATCTTCCTTGGCTTTTTCTAAATCCAGCTCAAATGCCTGGTTTCTCTTTTTCCATGTAGAGCTCTAATCCATATTTGGATGATCCTGACCATTATTTTGCTAGCATGTGAAATGATAGGTATTGTATGATAATTTACATACTCTGTTAAGTCTCTTTTTTTGGACATTGGTTTTTACATTGACCTCTTCCAATCAGTTTGCTGCTATGTCATTCTCCAAATTTGCTGGCAGTTACTGGCAAATTAGCATGCAGAGTTGTAAAGTCCAAATGAGTTGGAAATCCAGTATTCCTTGCCAAACAGACAAAACTATCTTCTGTTTCCATAGTAAACCTTGTTCCTATCAATAATTCCCACCTATTTTCAACATCTATATTTTCTTCAGGTTTGTTTATATCTATCTAGCATCATCTCCACTGCAACCCTTCCTAAAACAGAATGGAATACAATAGGATAGGAATCTGTACAATTATATCTGTCCTTGCCTCTATATATGGAATTAATGTGAAATACTCCTGTATTCTGTCTGGCCTCCAAAAGGGTTCTTTGTTTGATTTATGTAAGGGCAAAATTAAGCCCTTAGCATGAAATATGAGTTAACATGGCCTGTTTTAAATGTAGTATTTATACATATTAAGCTCCTATACCTTGCAGAATTCAGTGAGAGGTTTTTATTGTGGTTTTTTATTGTGGTCCTCTGCACTTGGCTGTATTTATGTTCAGGCTTTTGCTTCCTTAGCATTAAAAAAAAAGAAGATTTGAAGGAGGAAAGCGGACAGTATTGAAAGGGGGAGGGGAATCTTGCAGACCTTGAACTTTCCATCTTGATTCCTAAAACTTACATTATTTGTTCAGCTTGGTTGATTGTAGCTCATTTATTTATGGGCTTGCTGCCAGGCAGCCTAAGGCTAACCTGCAAGAGCACCAGCTGGCACCAGGAGTTTCAGGGCCAGCTGATGTGAATGGTTGTCAGAATAGGTGACTGACAAAGGTGATGTCTTCTCAGAGCAGAGAGCAGATTTAAGGGACTGACATTTGTTTTTCTGTCTTTATCTTTACTGTTTGCGTCTAATGTTCTGTAAGTCTAGAAAAGTCATATCTGCTTCAAAGAACACGAATGAATTCTGAGAGAGACTCTAGCTGGAATTTAATCAAGATATTATGTGTAGAAGGCTAATACACTGTATCTGGCATTCCAGAAAGTCCCAAGGGATTGCTGTAGTCTGGGACTATAAGCAT
The DNA here is from genome assembly GCA_004320025.1 of Laticauda laticaudata. NCBI lineage: Eukaryota > Metazoa > Chordata > Lepidosauria > Squamata > Elapidae > Laticauda > Laticauda laticaudata. The sequence continues at coordinate 16,595 of BHFT01060466.1, forward strand.
CAAACAACTGGAAAGAATCACTAAAGATAGTAACTATGAATGTCTTCCTTCTGACTTCAACTCCACAAGCTCTCTCGTAGCCTCTGAGATGCCTCCAATCTCAATGAAGGAGGGGAGGAAATCAGTTTGATGCTTCTTCACATTTACGTTCACTTTGTGAAATTTGTTGAGCAACGCCCACTCAATATTCTCCTTTGCGTAGTCTCTGATAACCGAAACTGCCACTTCTTTCACCCAATCATATACCTGAAATTCATTCTCTTTCTTTCTTTTTCTTTCTTTCTTTCTTTCTTTCTTTTTAAAAATTTATGTACAGTAAATATAGTAAAAGTCAAATCTCAAGAAAAAAATTAAAAAGGTAAAAAAAAAGGAAGGAAAAGGGTGCCAGAAAAATCTGTGTACAAAATGTAATGGCTTCCAATCTTCTTTTCAACAGAGAATTACAGTCTTATAATTCTCCCTTCCCTATTGAATACAATAGGGAATACAATTCCCCATTTATACAAATGCCTTGGACTTCCAACTTGTCCATATCTTTTTAATCCTCAAACCCATAAATCATCATAACATTTTTTCTTCTTTCAACAAAAAACCCTTGTAAAGTTTCAGGTCCTTCAGAAAAGTTTGTGTTTACTTATTTATTTACTGAATGTATATGTTTGTTGTTGTTTGTCCCTCTTACCATATATACCTGCAGTTCTGATTGTCTTTCCACCCAAGAAACTTAGTGGAACACCATTTCCAAAATGCATCCACAGAACAAAAAAGCAGGACATGAAACAGCAGGCAGCATACACTGCTTCCTCTGTAAATGCCAGTTGAAGCCACACCCCCATGTGGGAAGGGAAGCCAACCTCTCCTTCTCTAGGGCAGAGTTCCCCAAACTTTTCGGCTTTGCGGACTGGCAGATGAGGGGAGAAGGGAGGGCACCACACCAGTGGTGAGCACACCCATGCTCGTAGCTCCATTTGCACGAGCAGCAGGCATGCACATCTGCCACTTGTGCAAATGGAGTGTGTGCACACACATGCTCACCTGCTGTTCATGCAAGTGCGGTTGTCCACAGGCTCAATTGCCCACCGCTTCTGTGGCCCGGTTTCAAAGAGCTCATGGTCCAAAGATGGGCTGCAGCCTGGAGGTTGAGAACCCTTGCTCTAGGGAAGGGGTTTCCAACCTTGGCAAAGCTGGCTGGGGAATTCTAGGAGTTGAAGTCTGCCAGGTTTAAAGTTGCCAAGGTTGGAGACCCTTGCTCTAGGGGACCTCAGAATTACAGTAAATGTTCACCAAAATATCACAGACCATTGTGAACTAGAAATGTTCATTGCCCTTCTGGAAAGTGAGGACAGTCAGGGCTGACTTTCCCAACTCATTACCCCCAGTGAGACTGTTACATTTTATTAATCTAACTTTTTTCAATAGTTGGTTTTCACAAACCAGATGGAACCAATATCCCCAAGCCTAATGTCTGCTTGATAGGCTATCTAGAGCGTGATATGAATGGGAAAAGGAACAGATGGGAAGCCATGCCACCTCTGTTTAAATCATGCATGATCCATATGTGTTCATGGAAAGTGATTAGTGCTTCTGCTTTGTTTCATTTGGAGGTGGGGCCTTTAATGGGGATAATTATAATATGGAAATTTGAGTGTCTTTTCCTATCAGTCTAATTCTCAGTCATTATCCTCATTCATCAGTCATTCACAAAACTGCCTGAATGAGAGAAAGAACATCATTTAACTTTAAAAAAAAATTGCAGTAAACCTCAACACTGAAAATATATGTTCTGTCTTTAATCCTTGTTTGGAATAGAAGATGAAAAAAATTCTTCCACTCAATTCAGTAAGAAAGCAGAACAAAATATTTTAAATGTCTGAGCATCTCACACTAAACACATTTATGTACACATTAATCTGGGTGAATACCAGTTTGTGATTGGGATAAGAAAGCCCTTAAGTCAAACTCAGTTCCTAGTCTACATACCTATTCATTTTTCTTGCACAATTATGCAAGTGATTTGCCATTGCTTATTTTTTTAATTGGGTTTCTTGGTCTGACAGCTCTGGTATTCCCAATTGTTCCCCCATCTAGTCCTTCAGGAACTAGACAAGATCGTTTAGGAGTTGACAAGGATTGTGAAAAGTGTATGGATTAATTTTCTATGTATAACTGAAACAAAATGAAATACATGCTATGATAGTTTCAACTGAGACTGGCCCCCAGACAAACTGGATGGTATATCCATTTTTAAAACAATAACAATTCCTTACCCCATTCAGGTTTAAAAATAATTTAACCAAATATATAGTGGCATGTGATCATATGAATGCACATAATATGAAATGGGTGTGGAAAAGCAACGCAAATTATTTATTGTATTTATTTTTCATGAGTTAGAAGTCAGAGGATTTTGTTACTAGGAGACCTGCAGCAGCTCAGGACAGAGTAGAGACTTCTGCTCCTTGGACTCAGCTCTGCAAATCAGTAGGCTCATCCATTATATTCAAGCTATTATTAGGAGATTAAGAAAGGGTAAGTAGAAATTTCCCATGTATAAATATGAGGTTATTAATAATACTAAGTCGAGGCTTCCTCATATTTTAGCAAAGACCTTTTTCTTTGTGTTTCTTTAGTTTTCCTAAAGAGGATAACACAGTAAACAGTCATATAAGAAAAGATGCCATGACAAGAGGGGTGCAGTATGTTGATTCCTAACCCGAATCAGGATGCAGTATTTACATAATCAATGGTTTCAATATAAATTCAAATATTGGGGGAAGAAAGTTGACAGAAGAGAAAAGGATGCTAAGGATAATAGGATAAATGTCATTCTCTTCATTGTAACATCCCAGTTATTGAATTTCCTTCCCAGGAAAATGTAATATGCAAAAAAATGTTTGCTTATTACATTTCTATGCTACTCATCTCACTAGCATCTCTGAGCAGCTTACAATGTAATAAAAGTTAAAGATGCAAAAACAATTAAAATTAGAATAAAAAGACTCGAAGTTAAGAATCAAGATGATGGGCAGCCTGGGGATGAGCATCTTCTCCAAGCTGTTAGCTAGCCCTAATGTAGCAGGCCAAACAGCTGAGCCAAGTTTTTAGGCTCTTCCAGGAAACCAGGAATATGAGGCCAGATCTTACCTCTGCTGGGAAAGTATTCCAGAGGGGGGCCCACTGCAGAAAAGGCTTTTCTCCTGGACCTGGTTGGAGTTACCTTGTTGTCTTTTTAAGTACCAGGCAATGTTTACACTTTGGAAAATGCATTATGATTAGTTTAAATCTATAGATTTGACATAAACATACATAAATGTAGCTAGATAAAGCTAAATGTCATCTCATGTGTTATTTACAACTAAAAATCAAGTAAGCAGCCAAAGGCTTGCCAGATGCTTTGAAGGGCAGCTGTCAGAAATCATTGACCATGTTAACTAAGCTGATTGGAGTTGTAAATTCTAAAGATATTGTATTGCCTATCCCTGAATTACAGGTTTTAAGTCAAAGGTTTTGTGGAATGTGAACCATTGGATAAAATAATTACGAGAGAGAGGATATGAGAAAGGTATATGAGAGAGGTATATGAGAAAGAGAAAACAGTTAGAGAAAACAGATTTGGGTGTTTGAGTAAAAATTTGTTGCCCAAACCACTGTCACATAGTGTTAAAGTACTAAAACAACAAAAATGCTCTTTTTGCTTTCTTCTTTTCTCTATCCAGTAACTAAATTCACACCCAGCACTAAGCAAAATTATGATGTATTTGACTATAATTTAATTTTATGTATAGAACCTCATCATTTTGTTGACAAACACATGCTGGTAATATTGCTTATAAAATGAACTTAATCAATCCAGTTTTAGTAAACCTTTGTTAAATGAATTATAGACTACTAGGGCATTGTACAAATTAGATCAATGTCTCATCTGAAGGAAGCTCTCCTTCCTGTAGTAAGACAGACAGAGTCTTGATTAGACCTAAGCAATCATCTCAGCACTTGCGTATGGTCCGGCTGTAGTAGGTGATCAAGAGGAGAGCTTTGGTTTGCTGTTAGGTTTGTTTTGATTATGTAGGGCAGGGGTGTCAAACTCACATCGTCACAATGGTGCCATGTGACATATTGTGACTTTTTTCCCCCTTTGCTAAACTGGGCATGGGTGTGGCCAGTGTGTGACCCATCCAGCCCATGGGCCACGAGTTTGACAGCCCTGATATAGGGCTAGGAGAGAGCAGCCCATTTCCTTCCCTTACTAAGAAATGGCTTCATAAAGAAACAGTTAAATTGCTATCACTGATGAATATATTATGCTTGGCTTCATTGAATAATCCGCACTGTTTCAGTAGAGACACCAGGAGAGCTGGAGATGCCATTGGCATATTGAGATCAAACCACAGGCTTCTTGGTAGAGAAAGTAGAGAGTATGCAGCATGCATAGAGCATCTGCTTCCTGGGCATTTCTTATTGCTGCCTTAATGTTGTAAGAATGCTTTGGTTTATTGCTTTCGCTTCAATTCAAGCAGCCAGTGAAGTGAGAGGATGAAAATAAATGTTATGGCTTGTCTAAAAAGTGGGAAATGTATTATTGATCCAGAGGCCTGCAACCCATTCTATCCAAGTGTAAACTGCATGTTTCAGTATAAGCTTAATTCTTTTGTGCACATCATTTTCTTTTCATTCAGAGTACTGGACTTAGCTAGTTATATTATTTTACCTTCTTGCAGCTTAGCCATGTTCTCTGCTTCTTTCTTATATATACTTTAATGAATACATTTTGACTGCCTTGGCTGTCTACAGACTGTCATTTTCTTTGGCAGCTTCATTTTGTGCCTGACTGTACTGTGTTGTCTCTTTCTATTTGTCACTTGTGCCATGCCTATAAATAGTCAGCTCTTGACAGTCCTTGTTCTGCTCTGGACTGAGCCTATCTACTGGGCTTCTTGCATATTTTTGAAAAGGAATTTCCATTTCTTACCTACCATGCCTGCCTAACATTGATCGATCATCTTGGCATCTTTTTTCAATGGCCTTGGTTCTATCAGCCTCACTTCCAGCAACAGCTTGTCTCGATCTTATGCTGGGCCTCAGAACAGTTACAGTTTGATATCTTTTTGGGGACAAATAGCAGATTTTTGTCCAAAAAGGTCTTGGGAGTTACAAATACAATCAACTCTGAGCCTGGATTTCTTATACATACGCTAAAGGAAATGTCTGTGTGTAAGTAAAAAAAAAAAAAAGNCTAAAGGAAATGTCTGTGTGTAAGTAAAAAAAAAAAAAAGCAAATTAAGATTGGGATTCCTGAAACCCTGTTAAGATTGAAGTCTTGAGCTGAAGGGCTCATGAGAGTGGTTTGCCAGGATAATTGCAGCTTTCTTCTAAGAAGCTTCTTCTATCTTCCCTAATCACATGCTTTGATGGTGGTTGTGATTTTTATGCTACAGGGAAAGCAAGGAAGGCAGAAGACGGACTACTTATCAACAACAAAGAAAGGAATCTCCAATGACATTTATCACAGTTGTGATAAATAATTTTTTTGTTTGGGACCATAGCAACTAAAGAAGCTTGATACCTCTGTCTGGCTCAGGACCTGCTTCTTCTGATCCCGTGTCCTGAGAACTGGCTGTGGATATTCAATCACATTGCATAAAAGAGATAGACCATGAGAAAGATTGCCAGATTTGATCCAGGAAAAGGGGAAGCCTGTGGAAGGGGACAACAGAAACACATTTGTTCCTCTTTGATTTATCTCTTGTAAAACTATAGATGCTAAATCTGAAATCAGTACAAGTCTCGATTTTACTTGCAGCTGTGTAGGGATCATATTGTATTCTGAAGGCACTGAGTAGACATCCCCGTTTTATGTGTCTGCTTTTAACCTATAAAATAGGCTAATGAAAGATATTTATTTGCCACCAAGACATATGTCTTCTCCCTGCCAGATGCAGATCTTGACTCAGTACAAACTTGAGATATGACTGATGGTGCAAGTCTAGAGTTCAGCAAGAGCATTTGTCCTTAAAAGCAGATGTTAGAGTGATTATTGCATCACCACATTCTGTCCTTGGGAACCAAAGAAGCACCGAAGTATTAATAAGTTATCTTGTCTGGAGAGTTTGCATTAGTCCCACAAATATTACACAGAAAAATGCTTTGTTTTATATTCTGAGAGATGCTAAAAAGGTCATTGATCTGGAAAGTTGCCTTGTTTGACAAGAATATATCAAGTGGTGCCGTAGGGAACATATGGACCTCAATCCTCCATTCAGTTAGAATGTGGAAATCCCACTTAAATAAGTGAGAATCATAGCATACTCCTATACATATCTGCTCAGAAGTAAGACCAAATGAATTTGTTAAAGGTTACTCCAAGTAAAGTGGCACAGAGCAGCAGTGATGAACAAGCTAACTGAATGTAGGACATTAACATGGCACTGACAATCCAGTTTTAATAAAAAGAAATGTCCCTAATTAAGTTAGCTTCCTTGCAATGGAAAAACATATCCCCATTTTAATCTCAAAAACAACAGGAAAGAAAGGTGGGTGTATGTTACATTTGTTTAAACTATAAAAATGTCAGCTACCCTCACACACTACAAGTAATTTCAAATATTACCATTATACAACTTGGAACGATGTGAAAAAACTGTTACTTTCATAACCCAGGCTCTTCAGGGCTGAAAGTAATTTCTGCCTGGAGATCAGTGACCTTTGATCTCCATCTTACTAATACAGTGACTCTGGGCAGTTTACAATATAATAAAATTTACAAAGTACAAAAAAACAAAATACAACAAAAATTGAAAACCAAGATGATGGGAGCCTGGGGGTGAGAATATTCTCTGCCCCATCAGACACCCCCAATTTAATGGGCTCCTGAAAACTGGTAAGCAGTGCAGTTTGTGTAACAGTGATTTTAAGTATGTTTTTGGAGTCACATTGTAAAGGTGCAACTACACATACTAAGAAAAAAGCTTATATGAGATGAAGTGGTAAGTACAGGTCAAACATCGTGAGAAGGTGCTTAAATCTTATTTTGTATGACATTCTTCTTTGCAAAGACAATGTGAGTCAATTGTAATTTATCTGTTTCCCTTATCTCTCAATTTTGGCTCTGAAATGGTGATATTAGCAGTCGAATTGATGATATAGGCAAGATCTTCTGGCTTCCTTTTGTTCATGCAACTCACGAAAGGGGTATCTCTATTTTGAATGCTGATGTTTTAAAATCTACCTGAAAATAATCTGTTCCTCAAACTCTGGAATATTATTACCTGCTACAATAAATGAACACTAGTTATATGCAATAGTTGAAGTTCAACCTCCATTGTTTTCAGCATGGGTCATTGACCGAGGGTAATAGGAAACACAGTCCAAGCACCTGGAAGGCATTAAGTCAGATGTGCTTCAATACCATTGAAAGAAAATTGATAAATAATGATGGTGTTAAAGTATTCTTGTTTCATGCTATTTTTTAATGAAAGATATTATTGGAGACATGCTGAGGCAAAATATTGTTCTGTTCTAAGTTTCAGTCATGATCTTCATCAACTGTGGTCTGATATTATAGGAATAGTAAGGGATACAACTCAAAGGGTAGAAAACCCAGCATTGAAACAATGAGGTCTCTTTTCATACTATTTTTAGTTATTGAACTTGACTACCTACCTCCATATTTTTTTCTTTTTTATCTTTTCTTTTTCAGCATAGCTACAGAGAAGTGGGAATTCTTCTCCTATACTTGGCTGTTGGGGTGTCTGTTTTCTCTGGAGTAGCCTACACTGCAGAAAAGGAGGAAGACGTTGGTTTTGACACTATTCCCGCTTGCTGGTGGTGGGGAACAGTTAGCATGACAACTGTAGGCTATGGGGATGTGGTACCAGTGACTGTCGCCGGCAAGCTAGCAGCTTCTGGTTGCATCCTGGGTGGGATTTTGGTTGTGGCACTGCCTATTACTATCATCTTCAATAAATTCTCCCATTTCTACCGCCGGCAAAAGGCCCTGGAAGCTGCTGTGCGAAACAGTGACAAGAAGGAACCGGAGGAATCTGAGAATTACCCAAGCCAAGAATCTGATGCTTTCAGTGAAGTTTACCAGAGAGATGAAGATCTCACCAGGAACATCCTTCCAGTCTACTGAATGATTGGGGATTGAAGACTTATCTGGTGTCAAAAAAAGGCAAATTGGTAGCATGATGATCAGCAAAACCTTTATGCACCATTATGGATTTATTCATTAAAAGTGATATGTTCCAAAAGCATATATGAAGTAACTTCTCCTGAGCCATTGCAGAATACACATTGACCTTATGCATCTGGATTTTCAGCATTCTTCCAAGCCAGTATACATTATAACTATGGTAATTCAAATCTCAGTCTGCCAAGAGACATCTGGAGCAAATGGACAAAATAGTTTAAGGTTCCATCTTTATTCCATTCCCTCAATGCAACAAAAGGAAGTAGATTCATCAACACAAGCTTTCGATCTGAGTATTGTACTGGCAATAATAGTCCTAGCATCCCACATCCCACAGTGTAATTTACAGGCAGATATCCAAGTACCTGGATTGGGCTGGAAACTCAAGTTTAGAATCTAATAAATATGCAAATTATACTTTTAAAAACAGCTTTATTTCAGCTGACATTCAGTAGCTGCAGCTAATCTTCACCACCTATCCTGAGTCTACGTGCAACCAAATATTTCCACACTGTATGTTAACTTTTTCATATTCAGTATTGTTATCTCCCCCAGACATTTCAGTGTTCTGATTCATAATTTATCTTCAAAGATTGCCAAAGAAATGAAATACTGATTATAAAGTTACAACAAATAATGTTTGCAATGGCTTCCACAGAACTGAGATTGTGAAAGAACTTCTAACTTGCCTTATAAATGTCTGTCTGAGGGAAACCATGGAAGCTACCAGCGTACGCTAGAAAGATTTTAAATTGATCCAAAACTGATATAAGATAAATAGGAGAGATTGTAATGGCTGATGTGCTGAAGAAGGAATGGAGCACAAGTCATGATCATGTTAAATAATTCTCAGTGGCTGATTTTGCACTCCCAACTCTTAACAAATCTATGCATGATGTATAGGATGGTAAAAATATTTTCCTTCCCTTTCCTGCTCTCCCATTTCCCTCTCCACACCTTGTTCTCATTGCCATCCAATAAAATTCTTTGATGGTAAACTCAGGATACAGATTAAAAGGACGTACTTCTTCTAGGATGCACTAATTTGGGGATATGGTGCTACTAAAAGTGGGATCATAGTCATTGAAAAAGAAGTAAAGTGCTGACAAACCCATGTAGCCAAATAGATTTATCGGTATGATTAGCTTTGTTGATGGGTTTCCTGGAAATATTTGATTGTCTACTGTGAGAAAAGTATGCTAAATAACCTGTGCCATTAGTTTGATCTAACTGTTTTTGTGTCCCTTATAATTATGTAGAGTAAGACTGGATAATAATGAGCATCCCAATACCTCTGATGTTAGGAATGGAGAACTGGACCTCCCAGATGTGGCTGGATACCAATTCATTCTACTTAATCAGGATAATTTGTAGCCTAATATTTAGAAGGACATAGTTTGTGCACTTTTGTAATATATCATCTCCACCAAGTGTGCTCCTGTTTCTAACTTGATCATTATTCTACACAGAACAAGACAACAAGTGTACTTGATAAATCTCAGCAGGTGTCACCCCTATATGTCTGGGTTCAGAAGCTAAGCAGAATCAGGTCTGGTTACTACTTGGATGGGAGACACTACCAAGCATCCCAGGCCTCCAGACCAAACTGGACAGATTACACAAGATAGATAAGGAAGGAAATACACAGATATCCTGGAAAAACATAATGACACATCCTTTCATTACTATTACCAAAATGATTAGATGGACACGTCCATGTATTCACCCGGAACTGAGCTCAATTCAGCACTGTTTTTATGAAATACATTTAGTTCATTACTGAAGATGTTTAATCTCCCAATACTCATTATTTATACTGGAACTTTCCTACCCTGGATAGGGAGGGAGGGAGGAAAGAAAAGTAGGAGGAAGATTGTTACTGTGAGTTATAAATCCCTACAGTCTACCATTTGCAATAATCTTAAAATAGATTAGAGGGTATATGTTGATTTCATGAATTTAAAGTATGCCAATGTGATGAATGGGGGAAATGTTTCAATTTCACTAAAAGTAATTAGATGAAAGATATTTGGTTTCTCTTCACAAATGTGAGTCCCAGAGTTATGTTATTGTTTACTGATCAAAATAGAAAGAATTTTCTCCCTTCATTTGTAATTGCTACATGCCCAAAGAAATGCACATTGCCCACTGAAAATAAGTGGTTTCATTTCTGTTCATATATTTCAAATGTTGTCCCTCTGGCAAGAGGTTCATATATCTATCCTGCATATTTCTTACCTCCTTTTTATGGCACTATAGTTTTTTTGTTTTTTTTTAAATTAAATTTATATAGCCTTCCCCCACCTCACATAAAGTGACCCTGAGCAGCCTAACAGGATGAAATAAAACAAATACATAAAACAATCATTCAAAAGAGCAAGCAATAGCACTTATATACGGTTTCACAGTGGTTTACCCTTCCTAAGCAGTTTACAGAGTCAGCGTATGGCCCTCTACAATCTAGGTCCTCATTTTACCCGCCTCAGAAAGATAAAAGGCTGAATCAACCTTGAGCTGGTGAGATTCGAACTGCCAAATCACTGGCAGTCAGCAGAACTTGTAGTCTTGCATTCTAGCCACTGAGCCAACACAACTCCTATAAAATATAAAACCATCATTAATGTAAACATACATAAACCCACCAGGCACAGAAGGAGTAGATATTAATAATGATGGAGCCATCGTAAAATTTCAGACTCTCCTGGGACCCCCAGGCCTGCTGACATACCATGGTCATTGTCATGCCCCCACTGGAGTCTGAATCGGTGGGGAAGATGAGCTAGAACAAGAGCCAACAGATGGAGAGGGCGGCTCCTTTGGCCTTTGGAGGAAATTGGGGAAGGGCAGAGTGAGTCCAGGCACGGCATTTCTGAATTAGTAAGGTCTGCAGGGCTCAGGAGAAGAGCAAGGACTATCCTCTCCTGATCTGATAGCAACGAGGAGAGATGGCAAGATCAACGCAGATTGAGCGTTGATAAGGAAGGAGAGTACCCCGCCCCGTTTCACAAGGCACACCTGGGGACTGAGATGTAAGGAGATGCCGGTGGGAGGAGCATTTGCCGGGAACGAGCGTTGAATCTGTGGAGCCTCATGCACTTGTCAACACCTGGAGATTGTTGTGCTCTGTCTTGGGCTTGCCAGTTTGCCTGCTTCACTGAACTTCTTGCTCTGGTTACTATTTGGCTAACCTTATTGGACTGCTGGCCCTGGTTAATGTTTGGGCTAACCTGGCTTACTGGACTGCTGGCCCCGGTTGCTGTGTGGCTAACCTGGCTTAGTGGACTATTCACAGCCAGAAGCTTCTGAAGGTGCATGTGAGAGCTTTGCTCCAGGACATATAGTGAATGTGGGAATGTTTGGGGGCACCGTTGGGGTAATAAAGGAGAGTTAGACCTGTTCTCTGGTTGTGTTGCTTTCGTGCCATGCTCTGGGTCATCACAGTCATGATTCATGAAAAACACAAGAGTTTCCTGCTAGCCTGTGGTGGCAATTTGAAGCCTAAGCCTTAAAATTGACATACAGGTAGTCCTTAACTTATGACCATTCATTTAACAATTGTTCAAACTTACGATGGCAGTGGGAAAAAGTGACTTACAACCCAGCCATAGTTATCACCAGTGGAGCATCCCCACAGTCACATGATCAAAATCTGAATGCTTGGCAACTGGCATATATTTACAACAGTTGCAGTGTTCTGTGGTCACATAGTTGCCATTTGCAACTTTCCCAGAGAGCTTCCAACAAACAAAGTCAATGGGTAAAGACAGACTTGCTTAACAACCACATGATATGCTTAATAACCACAATGATTCATTTAATGGCCACAGTAAAAAAATTGTAAAATTGGGCGGAACTCAGTGACCACATCACTTAGTGATAGAAGTTATGGACCCAATTGTGGTTGTAAATTGAGAACTACCTGTATCACAGATAAAAGTAAAAACACATGTAGATCAGAGGTAGCATTCAGTGGTGGTGGAACTGTTGAGTAATTTGGAGAACCAGCGAATACCACCTCTGACTCGTCCCACCCCCATCTATTCTCTGCTTCCCGTGTCCCAGCTGATCGGCTGCATCTTCTTTTGTTGTCCTGCATTGGAAAACAGAGCTGGAAAGCAGATTAGTGGGGTCAGGAGGGAATGGGGATTTTGCAGTAACCTTCCCCCAGGAGTGGGGTGGGAATGGAGATTTTACAGTATTCTTCCCCTGCCACACCCACCAGGCCACACCATGCCCACCAAGCCATGCCCACAGAACCGACAGTAAAAAGTTTTGAATCCCACCACTGATGCACATCAATTTTTTTCCAAACTACCACCATCTGCATATATCATGTCCCTTCTCCCTGTGGCTTTTTATCTCATTGCCTGCCAAAAAATGGCCACCCCCAATGTAAATCACTAGAAATGGAAGAGACAAATGATAGCCCCCTACTTAATAGTAGCTTACATTTTGATATTTTGCTCTGATATTTCATTCTGGATATGGTTCATGGTTTGCCTTCAATAGCTACAGTATTTGTCAGAATTTAAAGTAGAGTAACTGAGTATAATGGTTTGGGAGGAAAAAACTTGTCAGGAAATATATTCTCAAAGAATTAAAGAAACCTTTGGAGTCCTACAGAAAACACAAACCACATATTTCTTGAACCACTGTACAATTCTGGTGCAGTATATTTTGAGTTATAGACAGTCCTCAAATTACAACTGGTTGCTAAGATGTTATGAATGATCCCTTCAAAGGTACTTATGACATGGTTCAGAGATCCAACAACTCCCCCCCCCGCCCCTCCATGATCACGCACCTTNCTCCCCCCCCCCGCCCCTCCATGATCACGCACCTTCATTTGGCAACCAGTCCACACTTCCAGTTGTTTGCATCATCCCAAAGTCACATGACCACAATTTACAATGTTTTGTCAAAAAAAATGGCATATTTCCAGTTTTGGACAAAAATGCCCTATGGTGAACAATAGGACTGTTTAATAGCTGTAGCATTCATTTAATAACTAGCACAAAAAAAGGCTGCAAAATTGAATTGGTCACATAATCACCTATTTTACAACCATCATGATTCATGATCATAATTGGCAGACTCCATTATGGCAGTAAGTCAGGGGCTAGGATATTACTGAGCACTGACAATAATTGTAGTTTAAAGATAGTTTTCTGTACCCAGTGCAGTTTTTCACTGGGTGCCATGTTGGTTCAAAATAATTGTATAAAGTGTGGAATACCTTAGGAAAAGGAATTTAGCAAGAAAATTAAGTCAGTCTGTTGGCAGGTAAGTTTCTGTTTCAGTCTCACTGCTTTATAATATATCAGTTTTTGTTTTTGTTTTCATATTTGATCCATCTGTGTCTCAGTCACAATATTTGCAGCAAAATCAACTTTCAACACATTTTTAATTTAAAATTAGTCATTATTTAATTCACTATATTTCATTAAAGTAAAGCCACTTTTTAGCAATGTTCACATGCGCAGATTACATTGTATGAGAAATGCCAGCAACAAAATCAGTGTTAAACTGTTATATCCCAGGTTGCCTACACAGATGCAGGCTTCAATAAAATCCTTTCTTACACTGCTATCCCACAACAAATGGCCCTACAAGGGCCGATAAAGCTACACCCCAAACTTTCTCATAGGCAATGCAACACAGTCCCACAAATTAAGGCCAATGGTTACCAGAGCTGCTTCAGAAGGTGAGGAGGAAGTCCATAATCGAAAAAGAAAGATGCAATGTCCACAAGGCAAGGTCCACAAGTCATAAGGTTCAAGATCCACAAGGCAAGATCCATAGTCCACAAGCAAGATCAGACCACCGTACAGAACCGTGATCTGAAGCAGAGTTTACAAAGGTTGGGATTCATTTCCAAAGACAAGCAGTTACAGCAAAAGCATGAGAAAAATCCCAGCAAGCCCTCCTTCCCCTCCCACTTCCAACAGAATGGCAGGACACAATGTGGACATGACAGAAGCTGACCAACAGTGAAGGGGCATATGATTAGGTTGGAGATAAGGAGGGATGTGGTTTAGTTTCTGAAGCTCCATGGTATAATCCTCTTCATGTCTCTCAATTATTTAAGTTGAACTTAGGTCCAATGCTCCTCTAGAATACTGCCAAACCTGCTTGTCATATTTGAAACATGGGTTTAGTAGTCTTCTGCACAGCACTATATCTATGTTTAGTTCAATCTGAATGTTGAAATCCAACTGTTAGTTGGTTTACTTTGCACCCATCCAAAATACTTGCACAAAACAGAATAAATTTTAAAAGGTAAGCTATCGTAGTCGCTAGGCTGTCAAAACATGCTTTCACCCTCCAGTCCCACATCCATCCCATATTCTGCTGCTTCATGATATTTGGTGGATGGGGAAGAAAATAAAACTGGGGGAATCCACCAATCGCTTTCTTTAACATGTTCTGTATAGCACCATTTGCTGTCTTGTATTTGCTGGCACTGCTGACTGCAGCAGAGGAATTGCCAGTAGGAACAGAAAATGTTATGGGAATATGATTTTCTGCTGGCTCAAGAATTGGTGACCAGCATTTTAAATCAACAATAAGGAAGAGCACTTAGTGGTGGGCTAATAAGTGAAGCAACACAAATAGTACTATCTAGACAGTTGCCTCAAAGACCTGGTTCATGCAATTGTTTCATCTCTTAAAAAATAAAATTGTGTAATTATCGTGAGAGACTACACATACAAACACATAAATCCTCTTGTATATTCTTGTTGGACCTTCTAATGCACTGTTGTGTTTAAAAATAGGCATAAGCTTAACCACTATAAAAAGAATGGTTCCAATATGTGTGTGATTTGAGGCAGAATAATGGGATTGTGAGGTACATTGAGTTCCAGGCTCAGTGTGTGAACCCATAAATCAAACTTGACAGCTTTAAGATTTGTGGACTTCAACTCCCAGAATTCTTCCAGTCATGTTAGCTTAGGAATTCTGGGAGTTGAAGTCCACAAGCCTTAAACCTGCCAAATTTGAAGACCCTTGCCATAAAGGGTTGGATCCATCATCAGTTTCCATTTCAGTGGGTGTACTCTCTTTATAACTACATTTGTACCCAGCTCAATAACATGATTGCTTTATTTTATGCAAAATTTGCAGCAAAATCACATGATGCTGCCATTTAAACTGTTTTTAGCAGCTTTATTACAATAACTTTAAAAATTGCATAGTTCACACATTGCTTTCCTCATTTAAGTTGCCTCTCCAGTCTCCCAAGTCCAGGCCTTCCATAGTTCAAGAACTTTGTTACCAGAAAAACATGATTATGGTTTCCCAGCCTGAATAAGGAGGATGAGTAAGATAGTAATATAAGTCATGCATCTCATAATCATTGTGTCCCAAATAGCAGAGTCCTCATTACTCAAATCTCATGGGATAAATCACAGACAACTGCATTGTGCCTGCAGTGTGTGAATAAACCTGACCCTCTTGGATGTCAAAGGCAAATAATAGAAATATAATCCAACAAAACTATAAGTCATAATATGGTCATTATAATTTTCTCCTCAGTCATTAGAAGCCATCACAACAGCAAACACAATTAACCAATTAAAAATTTGCCTGTGAAGGTGCTCCCCTCTATAATTTACACATTTTTCTCTGCTATTCTTTCTGAGTAGTTCAATTATTATTATTATTTTTCATTTATTTGTTAATGTTACTATAGCAATAAAAAGAGGGAAGGCTTGCTTTGTATGAAACTATTGTTCCCAAATCTCTACATAAAATGATTCTTAACCCCTACATTCTTTGGTATTCTAATGGTGGAAGTTAAGTTTGATGATCAATTTCTAAGGCCACTTTCTGTGACCTCCCAAATGCAGGCAAAGCAATTATACTCATTTATTTAATATGTTATCTCATGTCTGCCTATAAAAACACAATTGAAATATCCATCAAAACCTAAATGAATAATAAAACCATGATTAGAACAAAACTATTAAAATCAAGAGAAAGAGCCATTAATTTACAAAGCCAGATGGACCTGCAACAAAGTTAAAAGCAATTTTAATTTTTAACTTTTAATTATTTTATCTTGGTTTTTACCTGGCTCTCATCTTCCTGAACTTGATATTTACTACATTTAAATATATTTTTATGTCTTCATCTATAAATAACCCAGTCATACCGAACCCACTTGAGAAGCAGTTTCAGATTGTGGATGCTACTACAAGTGTCCTATTATTTAACCCAATCTGCCACCAGGATCTGATAGATAGCAAATTCTTTGGGAAAGGGCCATTTAGAGCTGAAAAGGACACAACCAGAGCTTTCAACTGAACCATGAAATAATAAACCGATTAAGCAAGGATTAAAAATAGTAGCTGCAGAACTCTATAAGGGAAAAATTTCAAGTGTGATTTGTGCTACCCAATATTGTAGCATATGCCAGTAAGTTTCAGCAACTTTGCTATTACATTACAAGCAGACTTACTGGTTGTGTTAATGTTGGCATTCTACACTGTAAATCACAGGCATAATTGTTACAATCCCATGTTCTGAGGAGCAATACCTGAAAACCATCACTTTCCTCTCCTGCTTATGAGCCTCCAGGGTGTGGGATGCTGTGTGAGACAGAATGCTGGAATAGGTGGGTCTTTTACCTAAATTGAAAGTTCACCTAAATTGGCTTTTGTTAATTTGTTGTGAGCTTTGTCTCTTCATGGTTACGCCACAAACATGTCTCCCTGATAGTTTTATTATGTGATGCTATTTTCTTTTCTACTTTTCACCTAGCAGTGCAGCTACAGCCCCATCTTTTTCTGCTGACCAAAACTTCAGAATTTTTGTGGAGGTGTAGATCAACACAATTTATTGATTGGGAAAGACAAGTCCCTCCTGATATGTCCCTGGGGAAGCCATACAGTTACTTTGCCCCAGGCTTCTGCCTCGGATTGTTCAACCTCTGAAAGAAAGCAGACAAAACCTTTGCTGAGCAGAGGAAAAAAATATTTTTCTTTTCCTCCTATCTGGTTGAAATGCTTAAGTAAGCCTGGATGAACAATAATCATAATATCATGATTCACCAAAGCCTTGGACTGTTGTTTATAAATGAACAGATTGCATAATGGCTTCTGTAATACACATCTAATGCAAACTTCTAACGCATAACAAAATAAACTTTTTCTACTGGGGAAAATTTAGATACTCACTTAGGATATTCTCTTTTTGCTTGGTGCTGCCCTGATTTAAAGAAGCAATGTCCACTATTCTCCTCATCCCCAGACACTGCTGATAGTGCTTAGTTTAGTGAAAAACACATTTTGCAAGTAGACATCCCAGGCACAAACTTTGCTAATTTCTTGCAGGGATAGGGAAGGTCTCAACAGTATCAATAATATAATCTGGATCAACCAACAGTCTACTTCAGTGTAAGGTAGCTTCTTCTGCTTCCAAATAAACAAGATGAGGGAGAGCCCTAGATATTTTAGTCTTCATGGAGTCTCTTTTGATATTGAAGGAGGCTATGCAATCTTTCCTAATGCCTTAAGTGATGATCCCAAATACAAACCCTCACCACTATCAATTCGCAGTAATAATTTGATAATTCATGATACCTAGTTGCTCCCTCATATTAATACTATATTCTTCTAGAAGTATCTGTACTATCTCCAATTAAACAATTCTCCCTGTTTTGGAGAATTTTAAATGCCATAGAAAGTCTTCTCTCTAAAAGTTTAAGAACAGAAACCTTGACTCACTAAATGGAGTTCTCTGGTATTGTGACATCCATTAGTATGACACTAACATGTCAGTGGCTGTTAGCATGCTAATGGGAGCTGATGTGTTACATTATGCTGTTCATAAACATTGCCCTGCTGGATTGGATACCTATCCCATCTATTGATTACCTTTCAATTTCCCAAAGGTAAATGGCAATGGATGTGACTATTAACTAGATTCTTGTGTCATTCTCATGCAACTCAGCATGATCTAAGGCAAGACAATATCTTCCTACTTATCACTTCTGCCCTCTACCTGCTCAGAAACAGTTGTATTAAACAACCTTTTGCCTTGTTGCCTGTAGCAATTGAAATTGTCTCCAGGCAACTGGGCAGAGATACTGTTATAAACTGGGAATGATTTGTTCCTTCATACAAATGACAAAAAAGCTTCTTTTAATGGTAGTAACTGGAGAAGAGCTAGTTAGGCTATTGGAAAGATGATGAGTGGGTGAGAAGTGGAGATGGTCACTCTTTTCCAGGCAAAGAAGTAAATGTGTTCCTAAATTGAACTCTTTGGATAGAAATTATTTTGGGGAGAAGTCTATTGCCTTGATTGTTTTGAATGGCATAGATGGCATTCTATGCTTGCCATTGCTTTCTATTTTTACTTACTTATAAGAAAAGCAGGAGTTTCATTCCTTATATTAATGACTTACAGACATCTCTCTTAGAGCCTTTATAAGGCCCTGTGAAGCCCAGAAGTAGCATACATATCTGAGCATCTCTCAGCTCTTTTTTTTCACCACTCATTATGATTTATTTCTTTGTTATTTTCTTTTCCTAATGAAATCAATGGCCCAGTAAATGGGACAAAATGAAAAATATTGAAATAATTCCTGGGAATAATTAGAAATGTTTGGTTTTTTTCTGCCTTTCATTTAAAAACAAGTGGATTCTTCCAACTGTTTATTGCTTTGGGTCAGTCTTCCTCTGGTGAGGAGTCAAAGGCCCTTGCCTTATTATCACCTTAAAAGAACCAGGTTTCTTTTGATATGGATGTCTAGGCTTCTGGATCATGATAATGAGTAAAGGAATAGTTATTGTCTCCATGTCCTCCTTTAGGAACTTTCTGAGTTACTAAGGACAACCTGTGTGACTGGGTTGTTCAAGAGAGTTGATTTTTGATTCAGGAACTCTCTTCCCACAGCTCCCTTTGCATTCCCCAACAATGCTCTGCCAATGCCAACTCAACTTAGAAATGAAAAAAAGGACATCTCCGGAAGTATTGCAAATTTTTTGGGGAGGGAACACATGTAGTAATATCTAAAGAATTGGCAGCAAACTTCAAGAGCAGGAATTGGAATCACAATGGATCCAGTTTGTGAGAACATGGGAGGGAGGTATTCTGGAGAAATCTGGGAGTTGAAGTCCAGATATCTTAGAAGTTGCTTAGGTTGAGAAACACTGCTGTTTACCAGGGAACTGGCTATTTATTGTCTAGCAACCAGAAAATGCTGGAAATTTTTAACTGTAATATGTACAGCTACAAGATCTACTCTCTTTAAATTGAAGCACTAAAGACTAAGTGTTGGTGAGAACAAATCTATTTTGTGACAGAGGTCACAACCTGTACTAGAGAGAAGCTGGGAATAACAAATGAAAGGAAGAAGTGGGAAGAACAAATTCAAAAAAAAATGTCTATGTTGCTACTTGGGTGGTTCTCCATGTACATTTTGAATTTGAGTGGATGATTCTTAGTCACTGCTAATTTGAAGATCTGCTTTTAGCAGAAACCAGTGCCAAAAGGTCATTTAATGTCCTGTGCATAGATTTGCACTGTTGGAAATTTCTGCAGCTACCGGTATACACTTTCTGGACTTGGAGTTACAAGTTATCATTAAGCAGGAGAAAAGCAAATGGAAGGAAGGAGAGAGAAAGGCAACAGTGGATCTTGACCAATATTCTACTCTCCCATTATTTTCCCCTGCAATGCAATCAAAATATATTTAGAATCTGAGCTGGGAGCCAAAAGCGCAACACAGCTTGGGGGCAATAGGTTGCAGAAAATCTACTCTTTCATTTAATGATAGGGCAGGCCTTTTATCACCAGATGATAGCAAGCAAATATGGAAAACTAATGCATCTGTCTCCAAGAGCTGTGAATGCTAAATGGGTAGAGAAAGTGAGAAAACTCAAAATGAATGTAAGCGTTCTTGTTCCAAGTTGCCAAAAATTGCATGAAGCTACAATATTGATGACCACAAGTAGCTAATGATCCTGAAACTCTCCCCAAATGAGAAAAGCAAGTTAGAAGTGACCAGGGTGAGCACTGCAGTTCAGAATGGATAGCCATTCTTCTTTGTAAGAGTGATGAAAATTACTTTGACTTTTCTCCTTTGGAGTAAAAGCTTTGAGCTCAAAGGCTGCATGTACATAAACAAACACAAATAGTTACATCCTACCGAAGCCCAAGCACTGGAAATAATGAATATGTACATACATGCACTTACCCAGACAATCATGTATCCATTATCTGTTTATTTTGCATGAATAGAAAGAAATTCCACCTGAAGGTCAACTCTTTCATGCATAGCTAGTTTTGGGAAAATGGGAGCTTCTTAGTCATAATTATAATACCTTATTCTGGATTATCTAGTTTTCTTTTTTGCAAGTATCCAGGGGTGGGCTTCAAAAATTTTAACAACAGGTTCTCTGCCCAGTTGCTGGGTGGGTGAGGCCATGGTGGGCGTGGCCTGGTCAGCCTCCTGCACCATGGTGGGGGTGGAGCATTTTTGCCCTCCCCAGGCTCTGGAGGCTTTCTTCAAGCCTCCAGGAGGACACAAACATCCTCCCTTGGCTCTGGAGGCTCTCTGGAAGCCAGAATACGGGCCTGTTTCTGGACTTCTGGGAGACCCAGTTTTTGCCATCCCCAAGCCTTCGCATGTGCCCTGCACTTACCTGCTTCCAAAATGGACCACGTGGGGACTCTTAGGAGGGTTGGGAAGGGCCACCCAGGAGTGGGATTTGGGGTTCTCCAACTGTGCAGAATCTTAGCTAGGGGATCTCCCAAACCTCTGCGAACCCCCAGCAGCCTTCCCCTTCAAGTATCCCTTGGCTACATGACTCATCAGTATTTTGTTATAACTTGCAATTCTGGACCTAGAAAACCTAGAACTACGTTGCCTTTGGTCCGAACTAAGTATAGTACATAAAATCATACATTGCAATGTCCTACCTGTCAATGAATACTTCAGCTTCAACCATAACAATACAAAAGCAAACAATAGATACAAACTTGATTGCAGGAAATATGACTTCAGCAACAGAGTGTTCAATGTCTGGAATACTCTATCTGACTCTGTAGTTTCTTCCCCAAACCCCAAAAACTTTAACCTTAGACTGACTACTATTGACCTCACCCCTTTCCTAAGAGGTCTGCAGGGGGCGTGCATAAGTGCACCAAACGTGCCTACTGTCCCTCTCCTATTGTTTCTTTTATTTTTTTATTTTTCTTATATGTATCCATTTATTCATAACTATGTTTTTACTTATACCTATTATCTTGTAATCAGATGACAAACCAAATAAAATAAAAATAAAATAAATACTATTATCAGGCAAGGTTTCATGCTCCAAACTTGCTTTTTCAAGCAGGTCAAGGTTTTTAAAACTGAGACCTGGATCTAATTGCAGAAAGAACAAAGGACTCATTGGTATAATTATCTGTGTACTGTGAGGTATCTCTTCTGCTTTTTATATGGGCCTTATCAACATGGGTTTAGAAAACAGTCTTGGTAGCCCTGGGTCCTTTCATAAGGCCCAGGTTTTCTGTCTGAAGAGCTCAGTTTTTACCCTAGCAGTACCATTCATGATAGCAAGAATGGAAAGATAAAGAATCCAGTATTTTGATTAGCATAATTAATCTGTTTCTATCGGGCACTTCTTCAGGTAGGAATAGCTCTTCTGGTGCAGTCCAGTCTCTATTCTATTTAATTTTATTTCTAATTTGGGGGGTGGGGACTTCTAATGAAATCATAATTAAATGGGAACATGACATCCAGAAAAGCAAAACCTTAACATTGGACATCATCTTAATTTACAGCCATTTTGTGAAAATGCTTGTGTCACGCTTTCAAAATTCAGGTGTGTTTTTTGACTCAAAAAAAGAAAAATGTTTGGTAGACTTGACTTGATATAGCAGATGCTGAACTGCTGTATAGGTTTGGGCAAATAAGCAGCTATGTTATATTAGACATTCAAGACATTTTGAATTGTCTGGGTCAATTTTTTTCACTTTAGCAGCTTTAAGATGTGTGAATTTTAACTGCCATATTTCCCCAGCTATGTGGCTGGAGAATTCTGGGAGTTGAAGCCCATACATCTTAAAGTTCCCAAGGTTGAGAAGCACTGGTCTGAATGAATCTTTCGACATATATCCAACCACTCCCAGAACTAGCTATTATATATACTTCTGAGGGATCCAATTGTATTCTTAGGTCAAAGGCCTTTGGTGTTGCTGAACTATCCCTCCTGCTATCCATCACCACTGGCCATGCTTCTTGACTTAAGAATTAGGATTCTCCATCCATATTTATGTCAGCTCTGTCTCTTATGCAGTATAATCCATTTTTCTTTCCCTGCTTTTCCTCTACCAGTATCATTTTTCCTTGTTCATCTTATTGCTGGTTGCATCAGATGAGTGCAATAAATTATTTGTGACACCTAGGAGTGAGTCAAGCAGCTTTTATGGTTCTCAAAATGACACATTTCCTTTGTAGTATTGTTTATGAGAATACTGGGGGGAAATAGGCTCTTGGGGACTATATCGTTTGCAGAGCCAAGAAGGAAAATAACTTTGCATGCTATATTGGAGGAAATTCCTATCACAGTGATAAAAAGCAATGCATTAAATAACAGAACACATGGATTTGTTAAAGAGATTTCTTTAGACTTCTGCAAAAAGTTTAAAAGGCTGATTAATTCCTTCAGCTTTCTTAAGTTGTCATGAAAGCACAGATGATTAAACTCTGGCTATGCCAATTTATATACAAATATAAATATATACAAATATAGCAATTTATATACTTGTTTATTTATTTATATCCCATCTTTCTTCCAGGAGATGAAGACAGCAGAAAACATTCCCTTCTGTATAATAATTATTGTAGTAACCGCAAATTATCTGTACTATATTCTTATTTCAGGTGATTCTATGGAATGTTAATGAACAATTGTATTGCTTCAATATCTATTCACATAAAGGTGGCACTCATTACCAATCCCTAAGTATGACAAAATATCAGAGTTAGAAGGGACCTTGTAAGTATTCTGGACTGACCCCCCCTCCCATCCAAGAAGGAATCCCTACACCAGTTCTCACTGATGGCAGTCCAGTCTCTTCTTGAAAGATTCCAGTGATGAAGCTCCCACAACTTCTGAAGGCAAGCTGTTCCATTGGTAGATTGTTATCACTGTCAGAAAATTTATCCTTATTTCGAGATTGAATCTCCCCTTCATCAGTTTCCATCCATTGTTCCTTGTCTGGCCTTTGGGTGCTTTGGAAAATAGGTTGTCCCCCTCTTCTCTGTGGCAGCCACTCAAATATTGGAACACTGCTGTCGTGTCTCCCCTGGTCCTTCTCTTCACTCTTCACTTACTAGCCATGCCCAGGTCCCGTAACCGTATTTCATATGTTTTAGCCTCCAGTCCCCTAATCATCCTAGTTGCTCTTCTTTACACTTTTTCTAGAGTCTCAACATCTTTTTATAGTGTGGTAACCAAAACTGGATGCAATATTCCAGGTGGTCTTACTAAAGCCCCTGTCACACTGCACCAACGGATGCAAAGAGGATGTAAAATGGACAAAAAAGCTTGCCATCCGTTGGTTAAAACGGCGATGTATCCGTTTCTGTAACCCATGCATTTACGTTTTCTTCCTCTCTATCCATCCAGCATCCGTTTATAGGACGTTTCATCCGCTCAAAAGTTTTGAGCTGCTCAAAACTTTTACGTGGAAAATGTATCCAATTCGTCTGTTCTGCATCCCTAGGCATCTGCTAGGCATCCATTCTGCATCCGTTACGCATCCGCTATATCCGCTAGGCATGCGTTCTGCAATCCGCGCAACTCGCTATCCGCTCGGACGCAGGGAGGAAGCGGAACAGACGCAGAACGGATCAGAACGGATGCCTAGTGGATGCAGCACAGAAACAAAGCATTAAAACAGAAAAAATGTTCGCAGAGGGGACCTATCTCGGATATTAAGGATGTCTACAGGATGCCTAGAGGATGCAAAGGGACACATAGGGGAAACCTATATCTGCCTATAAAAAGGGAGAGCAACTCATTCTGGATCTCA
Organism: Laticauda laticaudata; assembly: GCA_004320025.1. Taxonomy (NCBI): domain Eukaryota; kingdom Metazoa; phylum Chordata; class Lepidosauria; order Squamata; family Elapidae; genus Laticauda; species Laticauda laticaudata. Next base: position 40,833 of record BHFT01060466.1, read on the forward strand.
CTTTTCAGAACAGCAGCCCTGCTGTGCAGACCTCTGCAGCCTTCATCTGACTCTTGCTCTTCCATCCAGTCATGTCCACCGTGGATCGTAACAAAGTCCTTTTGCAGCCACCATCGTTCTACAACAGTGCGAAGCCATCTACAGGCTCTGTGAACTCTACTACGGGAAGAAAAAGAGGCGGCCAAGAACGTCTGGGTACTAAGATGGTTCCGCCAGAAAGAGCAGAGGACGGACTGTACAACAAGCTGATGGTGGAGCTCAGGAACGAACACTCGGGCAATTCCAAAACTTCATGAGGATGCCTCCAGCCATGTTTGACGAAGTTGTGCAGCGGCTGACACCAGGTTGACCAAGGCAAACACCAACTGCCGCCCAGCCTGGAACCTGGGCTCAAGGTGGCACTGACTCTGCGCCACCTGCCTCAGGGACCACCTACAGGAGCATGCAGTACGGCTGGAGGGTGCCACCCAACCACCATCAGCATTGTGGTCAGAGAAGTGGTGCAGGCCATCATCGAAAGAATCTGGAGGAGCTCCTCCAGTGTCCCTCCACTGAAGAAGGCTGGAAGAAAGTTGCAGAGCAGTGGTATCAGAGGTGGAACTTCCCCCACACTGTTGGAGCCATCGATGGCAAGCACGTGGCTGCAAAGCGCCAGCCAACTCAGGGTCTTCTTATCACAAACTACAAGGCTTTCTTCAGCATCATCCTCTTCCGCCATGGTCGATGCTGACTACAAGTTAATGTACATCGATGTTCAGGCAACGGGTCAGCTTCAGATGCCAGGTATACAACGCCAGTGACCTCAAGGAGGGGCTGGAACGCAACCTCATCATGGGCTTCCAGATCCAGACCCCCTGCCCAACGACACGCAAGATGTGCCCTACTTCATCGTGGGGATGACGGCTTTCTCCCTCACAAACTACCTCATGAAGCCCTACACCTCCAAATGCCTCAACCCGTGAAGAGAGGATCTTCAACTACAGGCTGTCCAGGGCAAGGCGGGTGGTGGAGAACGCTTTTGGCATCCTGGCCAACAGGTTCCAGGTACTTCTCACCACCATGCAGCATCGCCCAGAGACCGTGAGGAGGATCCATGGAAGCTTGCTGCATCCTTGCACAATCTCATGCGCACTCCGCTACCCAGTTCTGGCAGAACAGGCTCGTGGACCTCCAGCAAGGCAATGGGACATGGAGCCTGGGGAATGGAGGCAAGGGCGAAACCTGATAGACACTGAGGATGTGCAAGCCCCAACAGAGCCTTACGTGAAGGGAACAAGCAGCGCAACCTCCTGAGACACTGGTGCAAACTCCCAGCTGGAGCAGTTGAGTGGCAAGACAGGATGGTAGATGATTAATGGATGCTTCTTCAGCCTGTCTCATCAACATGGATGAGATTGGGCCATGTATGTTGAGTGGCCCTACAATGAACAGGGCATTTAATAAAGAGTTGTGTTTATGTGACATGTGTGGATGATTGGTTACATTGTTATTGATAATAAAGGGCCATAGGTGTGTGCACCTGGGAGGGTGGACCATCCAGTCCCACTATGCTTGCACTGGGGGTTTATCTATCCACAGCTACTACCCATCCCAGAGGTATCCCTGCCCTTCCCACAGGTATTCCCTGCCCATCCCACAAACATGCAAAGGCTTAAACCATTTCTAAAGTTTCCACAAGACTTTATTAAAAAAAAGAAATGAAGCAAGTGTGTGAATCAAAAATAGACTTTATTAACAACAAGCATTAAAACAAAAATGAGTCTCTGGCACTCCTCTTGGTCGCTCAGTCTCAGGGTGAAGGTCCAGGTGCTGTGGAGGTTGGCAGGTGCTGGAGTGCTTGTCATCAGCTCCTCCAGAAGCAGAAGCAGCAGAAGCCCCACCCAAGAAGAGTGAAGCCCGTGCTGCAGAAGCCCCAGGAGAACCAGAGTGAGGGCCAGGGGGCGGGATGGTGGCCCTGTCCTCTTGCAAGGGCTGGCAGCAAGATGGCTGAGGTTGCTGTTCTTTCCGCATGGTTGTGGGGGTGCTGGCTGGCAGGAGGGCGGCAGGAACGCAAGGCTGGCAGGAAGGCTTGCAGGGGGCAGGCGACCAAGGCTGGTCAGGAAGGCTGGCAGGGAGGCAGGCACCAAGGCTGGCGAAAGGCTTGCAGGCAGGCAGGCACCAAGGCTGGCAGGCTGGCAGGCAGGCTTGCAGGCAGGCAGGCACCAAGGCTGGCAGGAAGGCTGGTACCAAGGCTGCAGGAAGGCTGGCAGGGAGGCAGCACCAAGGCTGGCAGGAAGGCTGGCAGGCAGGCAGGCACCAAGGCTGGCAGGCAGCATGAACCAAGGCTTGCAGGAAGGCAGGCAGCAAGGCTGGCAGGCAGGCAGACAGCAAGGCTGGCAGCGAGGCTGGCAGCAAGGCTGGGCAGCAAGGCTTGCAGGCAGGCATGCAGGCAGGGCAGGCAAGGCTGTCAATCCGTCCGGCAGCAGGTCTTTCCTCTGAATGGTGACCTGCTTCCGAGCTGCTTCCCTTATATCCGCGGGGCTTACGCAATGCACCTCCCTGCATGCGCAATTAACGCTAGGGCATCCGTTAGGCTTCGCTGTGGCATCCGCTTCATCCGCTCGGTGTCCGCTCTGCATCCGCTGTATCCGTTCGCGTCCGCTTTGCTGCGGTCCCCCGGAAGCCTTGCGGATGTGCCATCTGCTCCATCCGCTTCCATCCGCTGGGCTTCGTTCCGCATCCGCTTTCCATCCACTCTGCGTCCTCCCCGCGTCCGTTCCTTTCCGTGTTATCCGCTCTGGTTATGCAAATTTTAGCCCCTTTTGAGAGCAGATAACAACGGATGGAACATTTTCTCGTCCGTTTGTGTCCTTTTTACTAACGTTTGCGAATCCGTTGGGCAGTGTGACAGGCCTTAAAGCTTTATAGAGTAGTATTAGTGCCTCAAGTTCTCTTGATTAGAATCCCTCTGTTAATGCAAGTTAGGATTGCAAGTACTGTAGTTCTAGACTTACATTATCATCTATCTGAAATATTGTGAAAATAAAATACTAAAATTATTATTATTGAGCTTGGAAGGAAGACATCACCCATGTGACTAAGTCTTTAAAAAAAAGTTAAAAAGATAACGTATCAAAAATCCTTAAGGCCAGTCCCACTGCACTTATGGATGCAAAGAGGAATGTAAAACATAAAAAAATTCTTGCCATCCATTGCAAATACTATGTATCTGTTGTGTACTCATTGTATATGTGTTTCATACGCTCTATCCATCGAGCATCCATCCACTGTGATTTCTTCACCGCAAAAAGTTTTGAAGCTGCACAAAACTTTGTGAATGGATGAACTTTCCGCCATGTACGATGTAAATCCACAACATATACAAGCAACAAACGTTCTATGTCCGTTATCATCCATTAAACGTCACTGTATCCACTCTGCATCCTCTGGGCATCCTCGCAACTCACATCCGCTGCAGCTGAAAACGGAAAGAGGGAAGAAAGATAAGGTACATGGAACGTCTATACATCCTAGTAGCACGGAAATATAAAGGATGTAAGCGTATGCATCTCGTATATAAAGTATTCAAAATGGACAAAACGTTTGTATCTGGGATGTGTCTCGTATATTTAGGATGTCTGCCAGTATGTCTAGAGTATTGTAGAAGGAACACTAGTGGCCAACTATATTTTATATAAAAAGGGGGAGAAAATCATCTGGATCTCAGTATGAGTCAAGCAGCTGTGGTGTACAGACCTCATCACCTTGGTCTTGGTCTTCAACTCATCAAACTGTTCTCCACTATGGATGATCAAAGAGTCCATACGATAGTTCTGCACTCATTCAACAGCAGAACTACACCTGTTCAGACTGTATCAAGTTTTAGGCAAAAGGAGAAGAAGGAGACGTCCAAGAGCTGTGTGGGTCGAGGATGGATCATGAGAAGAATGGAGTTTTGTACTGTATGACCAGTTGATGTGGAGCTGAGAAATGAAGACCCTCGTGCATTCCATCACTTCATGAGGATGCCACCACCATGTTTGACGAAATTGTAGAGTGTCTGAGACCCAGGTTGACCAAGCCTAGCAACTTCTTGTCCCAACCTGGACCCTGGACTGAAGGTGGCACTGACTCTGCGGCACCTGACCTCTGGAACCACATACAGAAACATGCAGTATGCATGGAAGGTGCCACACAACAGCATCAGCAAAGTCGTCAGAGAAGTGGTAGAGGCCATCGTTGAAGAATACGTGGAGGAGCTCCTCAGGTGCCCCACCACTGAACAAGGCTGGAGAAAACTTGCAGAAGAGTGGTATCAGAGGTGGAACTTTCCCCATAGTTTTGAGGCGTAGCTTCCCATTACCAGGAGTGCATGTGCTTCCACCATCCGGAGTACTTCTGCAGTGTAGCCAGGCTCTCTGCCTTGTCTCTCCAAGCTGCCTGCTCCTTCTTGGTGTCCCGATACAGTCTGTGCGCCCTTTCTCCAGAAGTGCTCGTTCTCCCTCAGCCATTCCAGCACATCCGTCCCTCATGCTCCTCGGAAATGTGTACTGTTTCCTCTCTCCCTTCTTCTTCCTTGCCTCTTCTCCCTCTGGCTGGAGCTTGTTTAGGGCCTTCAGGGCTTCAGCAGGGCCTTCATGGGCTTGAGCATCAGGGCCTTCAGGAGCTTGTTTAGGGCCTTCAGGGGCTTGAGCATCAGGGCCTTCAGGGCTTGAACATCAGGGCCTTCAGCAGCAGGCTTTGAGGGGTCCTTGGGGCTGGTCCACCACAGCAGCAGCAGCTTCAACATCAGAGTCAGTGTCAGTGGGTGGGGTGCTGGTTCTGGCCTTCTTCACCTTGCCAGGGCTTGAACGAGTAGGCATGGACTTCCTTTTCTTGCCTGACTGACACACCATGGTGTTGATACAAGATGTAGTAGAGATGTATCAATGCACCTTTCTTCAATAACGAGATGTAGTAGAGATGTATCGTTGTAGTCACCAGCCGCTGCTTTATGCTGACTATGTGCGTGCTGCATCCCTTTATATCCCTGGAGCGGGCGCAATTCATACCTCCCGCATGCGCAGTGAACGGTTTGCATCCGATATACATCCGTGTGGCATCCCCTTTGTTTCCGTTAGGCGTACGTGATGCATCCGCTTCATCCGCTATGCATCTGCTCTTTCCGCTATGCATCCGCTTCGCAATTATCCCTGGTAACCCCTTTGGAGCTGTCATCCACTTCCATTCACTTTCATCTGCTAGGCTTCCAATGAGCATCCGTTTAACATCCCCGCTACATACTACCCACGTCCGTTCTTTTCCGTTCTGTTTTTGCAAAGTTTTGCCAATTTTGTCCATTTCTGAAGCGGATGAAAACGGATGGAGCCTCCCGGGAAATTTGGCTCATCCGCTGTGTCCTTTATGCATACATTTTGTGTCCATCGGCCAGTGGGACTGGGCCCTAGCTATTATTGATGTGAAAACTGCTGGTCAATGTATGCAGTTACCATCTTTAAATGTTCCAAATACATCTTTCTAACAGTGATCAGGGAATAAAAATTTGGTAGTTAAGCTACCCCTGCAGATTACAGCCACATCTTCCTAAAAAGGAAGTCGTGTTGCATTCAACAGAAGTCATTGACAGCATCTGGTTAGAAAGATTATTTGAAGAAGTTCAGACATGTAAAGAAACAATGCATTGTGCCTTTCTGATAAAGATGTTTTTAAAAGTGACTGAGGAAAATTTTCCAGATCTTCACATGAGATTCCAATCATTCTAGTTTTCATGTTCTTGGAATAAACAGGATTTTCAGCATCCATTTGAGGACTGCTTACATTCTATGTTTTTCCTCATCTCTTGGCATTTTTCTTTAAATAGCTTTGTAAAAAGATCAGTCTTTTCTATTTTCTTGTTGCTCTCAAGTTGTTAAATGAGCCATTACATATCTTGTCTAATCTGACTAATATTTTAGAAAACAGCCAGACCACATAGTCATAAACTGATGGCTTAACTCCACATTTTCTTAGATGTACCTCATGTGGTTTGTAATCTGGTGTTTTTTAATGTATATGCACATAATCACTTTTGAGGGTGTCCATTTCCAACCTTATCAATTACTTAGGAATCTGGTCATTCATCCACCATTATTTTTCTTGCAGCTTGGTTTTTAAGAAACAGGTCTGGAATATAACAGCCTGTTTAGTTCCAGTCCTTAGTACATGCATATCATGCTAATTTCAAGAGATAATGTTGAGCATAAAAACATTAATTAGTGGCACCAGTCAACTGTTATGGGTTTTTGTGGTCTGTTGCATCTTGTTCATCTTGATAGAGTTTAGCTTCCGATTTGAATATAGGAGTTTCCTCTTTCTCCTAATATGTTCTGGAATCAAAATATAATATTCAAGTCAAACATGTGAATGAAAGTTGTTATGCAAATAGATAAGTATGTATAGTAATCATTTTTAGGCATGGGAGATACTAAATATTAAATTGATCCATTGTGGAATTTGCTTCTCTTATTAATTTGCATGTAGCCTATATAGAACATTTCAACCTTGAAGGTCAACCAACATTCCATGAAACAATAAGAAAACCCATATAATTTTTCAGAACTCTTATCACTCTGACTATATTCAGAATTATGAGATTTAGGGAGAAATCTGGCCTAACACTGAAGCCACAAGGTACTTAATTGGGTTTTAATTTCTGCTAATTAATATTCCTAAAGATCCATAGCGCACCTGCAAAGTCTGATTCAACTGAATTCTATTTTCTACTCTATGTAAGTAAAATCTAAGTCAACCCTGCTCCCAGTAGATTACAAATTATAGAAGTTCAATTATACACTATTATTGCAATTCGTTTAATTTTGGTTAAGCATGTTGTGTGAATTCAACCATTCTAGTTGTAACAATCATTTGGCATTAAATGTGAAAATAGATTGCATGTCAACTTCATGGTTTTACTAGCATGTCAAATACTTTCACCATTCATTCTCATTTTCTTTACCATCCAACCTAGGGTATAGCACTGAACCACTCATTCTTTTGTGACATTTGGCCAGCTGGAATATTTGCAGTTACAGTTACAAGCTTTTCTATTGACAAATGTTCTCTGTTGATATCAATTAAAAACCATTAATGCTCAAATGTTAGGAAAGGCAGCCATCTGCAATTCTCAAATGCATCTGTTTATGGTCGTTCTTCATCTGTAGGCTGGATTTTTTTGGGGGGTGGGGTCAGTAAATGAGTGGAAAGAGGAATATTTAATGTCCTGGTACTGTCTAATAGAAAATAATATACGTAGCTTGGGATTGAATTGGTGGGATACCGGTTCATTCCTCATGTCCATACATCCAGAACTAGCAAAAGAATTCATTGCAGCACTACTGCACAACATAACCTGAAACATCCAGACTCATGGAACTCACCGAGTTTTAGCTTACTACCTTTTAAGCTCAAGGGACAATTATACTAGCAAAGCAGGAAACCTTTCATGGATCCACTATACAATGACACCTTCATCATCATCATAAAAGAGACACACGAGACAATAACACCTTTAAAGAAAGAATCGGATTGAGGATGATAATATCTGGTCCAAACAGCTTAGTACAGAAAGCTTCCATTGGTGTGCTAGAACTCCATACAGTGTTTTAGAAAGACAATAACGATTGAATCATTCTGGGAAATGCTTTATTTTAAATTAAGTTTTGAATTTATAGAAGCATAGGAGGGGTGTCATTAATGTCAAAATGGTGGACAAGCCTGGGCTATCAAAGCATCGCCTCTTTTTACATGCATTTAATATGTAGCACGCTTGCTAAAAAAGAGAGGTAGGACTTTCTTGTACTCATTTGCACCCAAAATAATTTTTGCATCATTGTCTTCCTCTTATGAATTGGCCTCTACTTTGTTTTGTTTTTATCATTAGCTTTAGTTGTAGTGTATCTCTTGTGGGAACCATATGAACTGAAAGGGGATTTAGATACACTTCATATTAAGTAACATCTGTTTAGATAATTGTGTTTCAGTATCCTCAGTATAATATTCAGTATAATATGGTAACATTAACTGGGAGTATTGCTGTGATGTTGCCTGTGATATCTTCCCGCTGCCATTATTAAGACAACACAATTATCTAAATGTCATTGATTTCAATGAAAGAGAATAAAAAAGAATGAGTACAGTGCTTGAATCCTAAATGATCCAAACAGTGGTAGGATTCAAATTTTTTTGCTACTGGTTCAGTGGGTGTGGCTTGGTGGGTGTGGCAGGGGAATGATACTGTAAAATCTCCAGTCAGAGGTGGTATTTGCTGGTTCTCCGAACTACTCAAACTTTCCGCTACCGGTTCTCCAGAACTGGTCAGAACCTGCTGAAAACCACCTCTGGATCCAAAATACAAATGAAAATGATTTTTTACTGAAAGATGAAGTGTAAAAATTCTCTGCATAAATGTTCTTGGTTGTTGCCTATGATTCTGTACAGCATAAGATAAAATAGGTAGCCATCCACAGAATCAAATAATCAACTTAGAAATGTAGCTGTTCTCTTTGGCATTGTTGAATTGATGATATACCCAGCCATCCAAGATAGTATGATGCAGCTGCTTGATAGATTAGGAACTGACAGTACAAACCTGTGCAAATCTACTTCAGGACCCATGTATCTGTGTATATATAGTACTACAGCCAAAGGAACTATAGAAATGTGCCTAATTAATTATGCAATGTGTTTTATAAATGCCATTGATGTTCTTCCAGGTATGCTGATACATATGTGGGTATGAAGAATTTTGCAACAGAGCTGGGGACGTTTAGAGCAGAGATTAAATCATGCTTTTCCTAGAATAAAATATAGTCAAACCTACTTCATTCTGATTGTTTTGGTTAAGTGGTTTCCATAAATTCTAACTGCTGAAGGTAAGGAGAACACTTTATTTTTTTCTTCCCTTGTATCATTTAAAAGAGAATCTACCATTTGTGATGCCAAAAAAAAAAAAAGACTAAACTGCTGGCATCCTAAAAGAAAATATCCAGTAGTTTATGATCTGCCATTCTGTTCAAGAAGTAACGTAATCAATTGCATTTAGCTACAGCCTGTGGGAACCAGTCTGCCCTAATAATAGAAAAATTAAAAACAACAGCAAGCATCCAGAACAGCTGACTGTGGTGTAGTTTTGACCCAATTAAAGAAATACCATATATTTGATTAACATTTATTGATATTATCAAACTTTACCTATCATTTTGAAACTAATGATTTAGAAACATTTTAAAATGATATAATAATTAATGCTAACTAAAAAAAATAGATTAAAAAAAATCTGCATCAGATATTTTGGGCATTAGTCTCTTTGACAGTTGCTATCTTTCCTTACTCCTGGTATATAATTGTTTCCAGTATGAGATGAGAAAAATTAAAGATATAACTTTTGGTAGTTAAACAATCTATTTTATCACTGACTTATAATCCTTTGCTTATTTATGTATATCAAGAGATCAATTGTCCAATGTAGGATTCACAAAGACCCACGCAGGGGTGGGATTCAAATTTTTTAACAACCGGTTCTGTGGGTGTGGCGAGGTGGGCATGACTTCTTCTTCCTCTTTTTTTGCAGCACACCCCCTGCACTCCAATTTTTTTGCCTCCTCGGCCTCAGGGAAGCCTCCTGGGGTGTGTTTTTGCTCCCAGGAAACCTCCCTTAGGCCCAGGAAGGTAAAAAAATGGAGCACGGAGGAACCATGCAGCATGCCCCCTGCGCTCTGTTTTTTTGGCCTCAGGGAAGCCTCCTGGGTGCATTTTTTCTCCTAGAAGGCTTTCCTGAGGCCCAGGAAGGAAAAAAAAAAACAGACCACAGANCCTGAGGCCCAGGAAGGAAAAAAAAAAACAGACCACAGAGGGGTGCAGCACACACACACACACACACACACACACGCACACGCACACACCTTTTTGCTCCTGCATCTCAGGGAAGCCTCCTGGGTGAAGCAATAAGACAGCGAGGGGGATCCCAGCACAGCTGATCATTGGCACAGCTGATCATTGGGAGGAAAAAAAAGAAAGACATATCTTAAGGAGTAACTAGGCAGGGGAGAATGTAGTCAGCGATGTTGGGCATATGTGCAATGTCGCGCATGCGTGATAAGGACTGACTGGGTGGAGATGGGTGGGCAGAGAGGGGAGGGGCCAGCCAGGGGCATGATTTGCTGGTTCTCCGAACTGCGCATAATTATAACAATCAGTTCTATAGAACCAGCCCAAACTGGTAGAATCCCACTCCTGGACCCAGGAAGAAAATCATGCAACTTGTTTCTGGAATCTTTCAGTAGGACTTTTACCTTCAGAAATTAAAGGTGCCTTTGAGGGCATGAGCATCAACATTCCATATTTCAGATCAAGGTTCTTCTGGAGAGATACAAGAAATATATAGTATATTTTTGTCTAATCCTGCAGGTTGATTCCTCAGGTATCATAGCTTATGCACATTCTCTAACAAAGTGCAAGCAAGGCTTGAGAAATCATGGTAAGTTTAGAGGTAGTATAGACAACAGCTCCATCAAGAAATTTGCCAATTTCAAAAATCTAAAAAACGTTCTTACCCCTTGCCTATGTTTGTATCAGATGTTTAGTCATGTTTTATCAAATTAACTGATAAATTAACCTTGCCTTTGCATGAAATACTGGACTACAATATGGTTAATCATTTGATTAATTTTATCTTTCTCTTGAATAAAACACTGATGGTTTTATCTACAAAAATGCAAGAAATTAACCACACAAATATTTAAAAAAATACTGTAAAACAAAACCATTCTCTTCACTATATTATGGTTAGGCATGTTATATATGAACACAGCTATAGATTCCAATAACTTATCTGTTAACATGCAATTCGCCACACCCTTCATCCACAATCTGCTTTTCAACCAGTCTTTGACAATATTTTTTTTTTAAAGGTTTGATTATTTGGCTCCCTGCCATATAAAGCATCAGTGGTAGATTTCAGCATCATTCTCCAAATTGGAATTTGGAGAATTCTAACTGCTATACCGGTATAGCAGTTGGGTAAAAAGTTCATGACTATTTTCTTCTATATTTGCCCTGCTGCCAAGTTTTCTATTAGACACTCTAATCCATGTTGTCATAAATTTCCCTAGATAATATTTATATATGAAGTTTAATTCTCTTGTGACTGCTTTTACAAAAGCTGGAGGAAAAAATGTATTTTATTCTGAGAGCTAAAAGTGTTATGCTCAAGAAAAAGAGAAAAACAGTATTGCCAAAGTTGGGCAATGTATCTTTGGAATACTTGGAATATTTTGGAAGCTCAGCTGCTTCCTAAAATTTATTCAGTCATGTACATTATAATAGAATCTCCAGTCCTGAGTTACAAAGCACTGGATGACCATTAGATGGCAATGGGCTGGCGACATAAGGTGATATGTCTGTGCTGCCACTTAGTGGCAGCCTAGATATTGCACCCAAGTCATACTTCATAAAGTGTTTCACTGAAGGCAAGGCAATATCATGGATCTGCCCCATCCCCACCCCTCTCCAAATGCGAGTTCAAAGTAAGAGGATAAGTTTGAGTCCACAAAGGAAACTGTGGGGCCAAGCATTGGACTTGGGTGCAATATCAAGGCTTAGAGAATGCTAGTTTGTTTCCTTCCTTCCTTCCTTCCTTCCTTCCTTCCTTCCTTCCTTCCTTCCTTCCTTCCTTCCTTCCTTCCTTCCCAGTGTTCAATTCTAAAAGAGTCATGCTCATAAGAAACTAGTAATTTATTCTGAGGAAATGTGGAGAAATACATTCCCCAGTTTCTCTAGCCTCATACTTGGAGAATTTCAAGGAACCATTCCTGTTTGTCTCTAGGTCTCTTTGTTCATCATTTGGACACTCTAAGCCAGGCCTGTCAAACTGGCAACCCACAGGCCGGATATGTCACATACAGGCCACACCTACCTCAGCTCCACTAAGGCAAAAAACGTCGCAATACATCACGATCCGGCCCATGATCCAATCGAATTTGACACCCATGCTTTAAGCCCAGAAATAGGAAATCTGGGGTTCTTCAAATATTGCTGAATTATATCTTCAATTATCCCTGGTCACTGGTCATAGCTGAGCTTTTTATGCCATAGGCTAAAATGTCATTTCATTTGTGACTCATCAAATTATGTAAATCCTGCCAGAATGAATTAATTATTCATACATTTATTATATGAGTTATATTAATGTGATAAATTGGAATTCCATTAACCATGGGTAATACAGATATTCTACACCTTTTTGGGCCAATAAGTTGGATGAGGCACTTGCCCAAATATAAAATGGCGACCATAAGATCTCTGAGAACAGCAGCTATCAGATATAAAATTTCCCACATAACATTTCCAGTTTCTCTGCTTAGTTTTATCCTTTTCCTGAAAAAGTGAGCACATTTACAAATAAAGCAAATACCCATTATTTTAATTTGGCAAGAAAGTAATTAAGATCTATACTTCCCATCCTAATTTAATTGTTATTCTAGGAGGAGAAAAAAAAATGTCTACATAGGAAGGAAAATGGAAAATATTTGGCTTAAAGGGCAACCACAAAGTGGTTAAAAAAGTCAGAATGTGGGTACAAATACAAAATTGAAGCTCCCCCTCCCCTTTTCTAAATACATTTTGGCTGCTATTTTGATTTTTTTTTTAACCATTACAAACATCTTTTTAGTTTTAACTTCAGAAAAATTGCAACCTAACCTTGACCCATATAGTCATTGATAATGCTGGCTAGGAATAATTCTCAACTAAGTTAATCACTGTCTCTGTATCTTGTGGCCAGGGGATATGTATTATCCACTTCAAAGATAACAGTGAGGAACCCTTGTAGAATTTTCAAGGCATCATGTAGAACCATGATCTATTCTTTCAAATCTTAATCAGGACAGAGGGCTAATTTTTTAAAGTGTTAGAATTATCTTTTTTAATATTGGTTGGAAACATGGAGAAGAGGCCTTCATCCTACAGTGGATAGACAATGGCTAAAATGGTGATGATGAATTGCAGCCCAATATCTTTATAAAGTTCCGGGAAAGATTGTTCAATAATAATTCAGTTATAAAATCTCTACCAAACTTTGCGAAGGAAATCCCACAGTATCCTATATATACCGTAAATTTATGAATAAGTGAATTCCCTCTTCTTTGTGACAGCCCTTTAAGTACTGGAAGGCAACTATCATGTCCACCCCAATCCTTCTCTTTGATAGACTAGCCATACCTAGCTCCCTCAACACTGTTCTCTAAATATTATTTGGTTCTAGTAATCAGGAGAGCTATAAATGGGGAGGGGAAATTTGGATGTTGATGTAATTTACACTTCCTGCCATCTGCTGCAATTGTGCCTCTTAGATATGACATTTTGAGAATTAGCAAAATTCTGCACATAACTAAGATACAGCTTTTTCTCTACTTCTAATGGCTACAGTTTAAGACACATTTGAAAGCACAGCTGTGATCAAAAACTAGGCAAGCTTATTCTGCTACACTTTTATCAGGATAGAAACTAAAATGGAGAGTTCACTCTAATGAAATAGCATAAAGTGGAAGAATGAGCTCCCTCTTTGCCAATCACTTCTTAAATAAGTTGATCTTTCTGCATTACAGAACATTTTGTCTTTTATTACATTAAAGAGAAGGTAATTTCGGCACCAATCATGAACATCTCAACACTAAAAAAAGAGAACTCAGAAATCATGTCCCCTCCGGCATGATTCTCTGCCCTTCTAAAAAATGGATGCCCTGCAGATATTGTGGGAATTAAAATCTAGACCCAGGAAATTCACACTTGACATGGAGGATTCAATAATCTGTGCCAGCTTCTTCTTTGTCCATAAAGGCCCGGTCCCACTGGCCGATGGACACAAAACGTATGCATAAAGGACACAGCAGACGAAGCCCGTCCCCGAGCCCAAATTTCCCGTGGCGGGTGGCTCCATCCATTTTCATCCGCCTCCAAAAATTAGCGAAAATTGTGCATAAACAGAATGGAAAAGAATGGACGTGGGTAGTATGTAGCAGGGATGTTAATGGATGTTCATGGGAAGCCTAGCGGATGAAAGCAGATGAAAGCAGATGACATCTCTGAAGGGGTTCCGGGGAAGAATTTCGAAGCAGACGCATAGCGTAAGGGGTGGATGCATAGCAGATGAAGCGGATGCATCACGTACGCCTATAGGAAACAAAGGGGATGCCACGCAGATGTATATCAGATGCAAAGCGTTCACTGCGCATGCAGGGGTATGAATTGCGTCTGCTCCGCAGTTGTAAAAGGATGCAGCACACACGCAGAATAGTCTATTCTGACTCAAAATAGACTCAGAGACTGAGTTGTTTTACTTGTTAATAAAGTTTATCTTTGCTTAAGACACTTAATAAAGTTTACTTGGTTCATTTTGTTTACTTAATAAAGTGTTGGTAAAAACTTTGAAAAATGGTTAAGCCTTTGCATGCTTGTTGATAGATAACCTACAGCGCAACCATAGTGGACTGTATGGTCCACCATCCCAGCTGCGCACACATATGGACCTTTATTATCAGGAACAATTTATTCATTGATCAACACATTTTAAAAATAAACAAAGCTCTTTATAAATGCCCTATTCATTTTAGGACCACTCAACATACACGGCACAATCTCATCAGTGTTATGCAACAGTCTCAAAGAAGCATCCATTAATCATCTATCATCCTGTCTTGCCACTCCTCTGCTCCACTGGGGAGTTGCACCTGTGTCTCAGGAGGTTGCGTTGCTTATTCCCTTCACGTGAAGCTCTGTTTGAAGGCCTTGTACATCCACAGTGTCTATCAGGTTACGTCCTTGCCTCCATTCACCAGGCTCCATGTCCCCATTCCCTGGTTGTACGGTTGAAAGTCTGTTCTGCAACACTGAAGAAGTAGGCAGTGTTCGATGAGATAATGTGCAGGATGCAGCAAGCTTCCACGATGTCCTCACCAGTCTCTGGTCATGCTGCATGGGGGTAAGAAGTATCTGGAACCTGTTGCCAGGATGCAAAAGGTGTTCTCCACCGCCCGTCTTGCCCTGGACAGCCTGTAGTTGAAGATCCTCTCTTCATGGGTGAGGTATCTTAACTGTATGGCTTCATAGGTAGGTTCTGAGGGAGAACGTGTCATGAACCAACGATGAATAGTAGAGGCACATCTTGTTTGTCATTGGGAAGGGGGTCTGGACCTGGAAATCCATGATGAGGTTGCGTTCCAGCCCATCCTTGAGGTCACTTGCGGTTGCATACCTGGCCATCTGAAGCTGACACATTGCCTGAAGCATCAACGTAGATGAATTGTAGTCAGCATCAACCATGCAAAGAAGAGATGATACTGAAGAAGCCCTTGTAGTTGTAATAAGTGGACCCTCAGTTGGCTGGAGCTTTTGCAGGTCACATGCTTCCATCTAGGCTCAACAGTATGGGGAAAGTTCACCTCTGATACCACACTTCTGCAAGTTTTCTCCAGCCTTGTTCAGTGGTGGGGCACCTGAGGAGCTCCTCCACGTATTCTTCAACGATGGCTCTCACACTTCTCTGATACTTGCTCTGACTGTTGCGTGTGGGCACCCTCCATGCATGTTTCTGTATGTGTGGTTCCAGATGGCCAGGTGCTGCAGAGATCAGTGCCACCTTCACCAGGGGTCCAGGTTGGGACAGAAGTTGGTGCTAGGCTTGGTCACCTGCGGTCTCAGACACTCTACAATTGTCCAAACATGGGTGGTGGCATCCTCATGAAGTGATGGAATGCACGAGGGCTTCATTCCTCAGCTCCACCATCAACTGGTCATACAGTCCAAACTCCATTCTTCTCATGATTCCATCCTCGGACCCACACAGCTCTTGGACGTCTCTTCTTCTCCTTCTTCTCCTTCTGTCTAAAACTTGATACAGTCTGAACAGGTTGTGGTTCTGCTGTTGAATGAGTGCAGCTATCGTATGGACTCTTTGATCATCCATGTGGAGACAATTGATGATGTTGAAGACCAAGACCAAAGGTGATGAGGTCTGTACACCACAGCTGCTTGACTCATACTGAGATCCAGATGATTTTCTCCCCCTTTTTATATAAAATATTGGTTGTCCACTAGGTGTCTTCTACATACTGCAGACATCCTAAATATACGAGACAACATCCCAGATACAAATGCTTTGTCCGTTTTGAATACTTTATATACGAGATGCATACACTTACTCCTTTCTATTTCCGTGCTACTCACGATGTATAGACATTCCACTATCCATCATCTTTCTTCCCTCTTTCCGTTTTCAGCTGCAGCGGATGTGAATTGCGAGGATGCCAGAGGATGCAGAGTGAGGATAAGTGACGTTTAACAGATGATAACATCTGTTGCGGATTTACATCATACAAGGCAGAAGTTGAACCATTCACAAAGTTTTGTGCAGCTCAAAACTTTTTGTGCAGATGAAATCGCAGTGGACGGATGCTCGACGGATAGAGCGTATGAAACATGTATGCAGTGAGTACACAACGGATGCATAGCATTTTTTAGTGTTTTACATCATCTTTGCATCTGTAAGTGCAGTGGGACCGGGGCCAGAGTCTCCAAAGTAAGAAATGAACTCCTCTCTTCTGGAGAAGCAGGAATACTGTATATATTTTTTTCTTTTTCTGATGCTCATTGAAGCTGGTTTATTTTCATGCAGTGTTAAAGGAACTCAGATTTCTTGTTGATCAAATGTGTTTAGATAAAAAAAAAACTAAGAAGAAATGACTGCTGTAATTTTAGCTAATGACCAATTAGGGCTTTTAGCTGTGACTTTCATTCTTGAAAGATATTAGGTCTCAAAACCTTCACTTTTTCTTGCAAGAGGCAGACATATTATAAACACTTCATATATAAGCCCTATTTATCATTGTTCCTTAGAGATCACCTTCATGATAGCTGTTTTAGGAATTGCCATGAATCATCCTTTGCACCATCAAAAAGCTGAGCTGTCCACATTTTCACTTTGTCTGCTTTGGTCATAAATAGCTCAGCCTGCGTCTTTTTCATTTCTTTATTTCTCATCAGTTGGGAAATGGAATCAAACATTCAAGAAAATATTTTTTTTTGTAAAAAATTTTTTTCACATTTCAAAACATCTTTTTTAGTGACAGCATGATTCCAAGTTTTCACATTTTCATACAAACATGACCTTAGTTACATATTCATCTTTCACATTTAATTTCATATCTATCATTACATGTTTTTGATAAATTTTCTCAAATACTTTTCTCAAACTTATTTTATATATTTTCTATTCTTTCTTGACCTGTTTCTTTTAACTTTAAATAATTCTTATATCTTTATCTTCAACTTTACTTTTATCTGTCATGTTTGCAATTTCATCACATATTCTTATATCATCATTTCAAAAATTCCATCCCAATTCAAACAATTCAAAAGATTTTCCCCATAATTACCATTTGAGTGTACCACCCTTTTATCTTATACATCATTTAGTTAACTCCTCTTTAGTTCCCAATAATAATTTGGCTTTTTAATTATCACCTTAAAGATTAATAACAATAATCTCCAAAAAACTACATAACACGTATGCATTTTAGGCCTGGTTCCACATTGCACTTTCCCTTTCAGTTACATTAAATCATTTTCAAAAAAAAAATTAATCTATTCAATTGATCATAAAAAATGATGTTAATTCTTTACAGCAATCCTCATAATTCATTTCAACTATATTCTTAAATTCATAAAACATGGTTAATATAATTATCATAGTTTTTCTTTTTCAACCATTTATCCATTTATCTCTGTAATATAATTTAACAAAAAGTAAATATTCTAATAACAAAAAAAATCAGTTCTATTCTTTTCATTTTAAAAATTTATATTTTCCTACCTTCTAAATAATTTATTACTGAAAATACATTTATAATACACCACATTACTTTGCAGAATCCTTAATCCTTATCTAACCATATTCTATGTCTTTTAAATAAACAATTTTCTTTTCATTTTGGTTCGATTTCCAAATGTCTTTATTTCCTGGTTCTTTTTCTTATTACTTCCTTTTTGCCTTCATTTTTTCTCTCTTTTTCATATTCCAGTTTTTATCCTCCTCCCTCTTTAAAGCTTTCTTCTATAATTCCCTTTTCTGATGCTTCCTTTTACCTTGTTTGGCTTTCAAGGCATTCCCCTTTTTGATTGCCTCCTCGAATCTCCAAATTTTAATTCCCATTCTTTTTTCCCTTTGCTAAATGTTCATTGCTCCAACTGTCATGAAGATGGCCTCTTCTTCAATCAGCTCCCTTCCTTCTGGCACTCCTTGTTGTTCTTCATACTCCAGAATCACCATTTCTGTGATTGTAAGGCAAGACAGTACGATTCACCTCTTCTTCATGTAACATTTCTTTTATGTTTCTTAGTTCCATTTTTAGTTCCAAAAAAGGTTCTGCCATTTTAAACACTTCTGTTTAAATATTTGTTTTTTCTTTCTTCCTTTACTCTTTAAGTCCAAACCGATTGTCCAGTAATTAATATGACCAACATCTTTAATATTATTTCCAACAAACAGGTTTTATTAATTTTATTAATTCCTCATCTAATTCAAGGGTGTCAACTCGATTTCATTGAGGGCCGTATCAGAGTTGTTCTGTATGGAAACTTGGTAGGTTCCAAGTCCCTCATTCTGATTGGCCGAAAAGCCCACTTACGGATTGGTTCACTAAGAACCAAACCGGGAAGCTGCCAAACGGCGCGGGGAGTTAAAGAAGTGTTCATTGGTCACAAGCCGGCAGGCAAGCCGCTATATAAAGGGCTGCCTGGGCTTGGGCTATGTTCCATATCCTCTCTGCCTTAGCAAGCTGTTACTAAAAAGTCTTTTGCCTTGCAAGTTTAAATAAAATAGTTGTTGTTTGGAACCTGGTCTCACGCGCTTCTTTCCAGACAGAACAAGAGTTGTGTTTGATCTCAGAGAGCTGGATGGGCATGGCCTGCTTGATATCATTCGTGTCATGGGCACTTTTGGTGGCCCAGGAAGGGCTGGGGGGATCTTCCTGAAGCCCTCTGCCAGTGAAAATGGAGCTCATTGTTAGGAATATGAGTCACCTAACAGCTATTTGGGTTAGAAATATATAAACCAGGATAGACATTTTAATACTGTNTCTTAGTCTGAGTCTCAGAAGAGAGTGTATCTCTGTTCCTTTCTGTTGGAAAGTATTGCCGTTCCTCCCTTTTTCCTCATTGACTGCTATTTCTGGATTTGATGTAAGTTTGTTACTGAACTATTTTTGACACTGGAATTTGTTACTGGATTATTGCTGGATTGAAAAACTGACTGATTTACCTATGAATGACTTTGGACTGCTTATCTTGAACTTTGCTTAAACTTTCTGGAAGTAAAAACCTACATTTACTGTATAGTGTATCTGTGTACTGTGTGTGTATTATTCAAACACTACTCTCTATACGTCTCCCTGTATGCACTCATTCTCCTAAAGGGGAATTACTTCAACACTCGTGGCCCTCTCCGGCTCCATTTTTGCTGGCAGAGGCATTGCGGGTCGGTCCTTCACTGTTTCCAGGGTGGCCCCACAGGCCAGATCTAAGCATCCCACAGCCCAGTTCCAGCCTGTGGGCCTTGAGTTTGACACCCCTGATCTAATGTATCTGAGCACTATTACAAAGCCTGTGCTCATTGCTGTTATATTTGATGATTGAAAAGAGATTATACATAATCAATAAGGTCAAATAGGAAAACTTCTCAAAAGTTTCTTTCCCTTACTTCATCTTTGGAAATTTTCTTGGAGAACTTTAAAATTATATACTTTGATGCCAAAGTTTAGTGGAATTGGCAGGGCAGGTGCTTCATGCATTTTGCATACTTGCCCTTCTACAGAACCATTAGTATGCCATATTGCAATCACAGGAGCCGTAATCCTAGTGATTACATTTAACACACAACCATTTGCCATTTTAAAAGTTTGCATTATGACAGTGATTAAAGTTTAAGAAAGATTAAAATTCCAAAGGCATGAAGAAAAAAATTCTGTATGTGCCAGCTGAAACCAATAGACAATATGTGTATGTCCCCAAAACAGTTTCTTCTGCTCCTCCTGTTTTTCTCTTTGGAGACAAGCAATGCATAGAAAGGTTC
Source organism: Laticauda laticaudata (assembly GCA_004320025.1). Classification (NCBI taxonomy): domain Eukaryota; kingdom Metazoa; phylum Chordata; class Lepidosauria; order Squamata; family Elapidae; genus Laticauda; species Laticauda laticaudata. The sequence goes on from BHFT01060466.1 coordinate 60,970, forward strand.
AGTGTGATAACATAACAGCTGGTTGTCTCTCCTTTCAGACCTTGTATCTGAAGAGACACAAGCAACAGAAGCCAAGAACGCTTGCATAGTTTATAAACTAGATGCCTCAATACATTTCAGGAACAATATGTGAGAATTTGGCTGATCCAAATGTTATGATTTGGATTCCAACCCATTGATCATCACCATGCTAAATAAGGCAACACTTTGTAATAAACCCCACAGCCAGATTAATCACTTCACAAGGAACAGGTCAATTGGCCAGCATATCAGTAAAATATTCAACAGAGGAAGCTTATAAAAGCCAGTTAGATGACCTTGGGCCAGTCACTCTTTCTCAACCCAACTCACCTCACAGGGTTGTTGTGCAGAAAACAGAAAGGTGTCAGATAGGTTCACCACCTTGAGTTATTTATAAAAATAATAAAGGCAGGATGCAAATACATAAAACTAAAAATTATGGTAATTTCAGTATTAGTTTAGATCTAGGATAATCCTTTGGGAACATATGAGAGCATACATACACTTGTGATTTGTAGGGAATAGCCATCCTGATTTTTTGTGTGACCTAGCAGAATTGCAGTTAAGAGATAATTTCAAGATACGTTTAGCTTAGAATATCTTCTTTCTCATTCTGGCACACTGGCAGGGCAACATTCCCTCTCTCTGTACCAGTTTTTCTTCAGGGTATTTGATTCACTGCTTAGATGATGATTGACAGTGTTCTTAAAATTCCCTGGCTTCTTCTTTCTAGATATCTTTGCACCCACAATGTTGGAAAAAAATGGCAGCCTTTCATCAAAAGATTAGATAGAATGGTCAAAATACAAGTTTCTGAGAGGGCTATTGAGATTAATGCAGAAGGCCATATTCTTTGACCAAGGAATGGGTTAATTATCTTATTTTTTATTGATTCATGTATTTGTATCCCACCTTCATTATTTTTACAAATAACTCCATACATACCTTCTTCCTTATTTTCCTCACAACCCTGTGAAGTGGGTTGGGCTGAAAAAGTGTGAATGGTTCAAAGTCAGCCAAGTGGCTTTCATGGTTAAAGCAGGACTTGAACTCATGGACTCCTGCTTTCTAGTCTGTTGTCTTAACCACTAGAGTAAACCAGCTCTTACAAATTATTGATATGTTACAAAAGGAAGTTTGTCTTATCATTCATAAAGACTTCTTAATTATTCCTATAGCTATTCTGTTTTCTACCAATGATTATTCTCCTTTCCTGCATTTAGTTCCCCTCTGATCACATAGCTGAGTATTTTCTTTTACTTCAATCCTCTCTGTGTGTGCCTATTCTGGACTGGTTATCATGCCCCTGAAAAAATACATTATGGCCCATAAAGATTGTATTATATTGGTTCATCTTTAAGCTACCACAAAACTTTCCCTTGTTGAAACTTTAATGGAGAGGACTACAAGAAGCACTGGACATAATTTCCTTTTTCTATCTCCCTATTTATTTTTGTTTTAACCATTGTTAAGGTACTGTTGTTTACATTGTTTATTGTTATTCTATTTTGATGCACAATATTCTATGCTTATTTGTTGCTTATAATCACCAAACAGAAAACCTTATAAATAATCTGTACTAAAGATGAGTTTTTCTTGTACAAATAGTACAGCACAATTTCATCCCATGTTATCCATTACCTATTATTCCAATTATTAATATCGCAGCTTTACTTTCTGAAGTTTTTCTTAACTTTTTCTTAACATTTGTGAATTTGGTTCTGTGATTCTGATAAATTACTGATCGTTAGAGAGTTGAATAAATAGTAAATGAATACTGTTTATTACTATGTGGGGAGGAATAGAGAAGGCAGATTAATACAAGGGCTTTGCAACTCTGTGCATCTCTTCAGCTAAAATCTGAAACAGAACAACAGTGTGGCTGTAGAAAGATGAAAAATACAAAATTCTGTGTGAAATGGAAACTGCCAACCATAACACATTTATTTATTTATTTATTTATTTATTTATTTATTTATTTATTTATTTATTATTTATTTATTTATTTAATAAATACAAGACAAGTCACTTTTCAATTAAACAGTACCAAAATCCATGAACCATGATAAAATTTACATGAAAAAGTCATGTTATTACTTTTAGAAAATCTCAGAACTGGTTCAGTGCTGAAAACAGTCCAAAGACTGCCTCTGAATGATGATAGCACCATGGCGTAATTCTTCGGAAATCAGTTCCAGAGAATGTCATATATTTTAGTAACTAGAAATTTTATATGCTTTCAGTTGTGCCTGGAGTGCCCTTCTATTTGTTTTTTAAGTTTTCTTATGTGGAGTTTAAATAAGATTAAATACTTCTGGGGTTCAGGGATTTAAGCCTCACTTTATAACACTTTATAATATAAGAATTATTATTCTAATAATAAAAGGAAAGGAAGTTTCCCTCAATGTAGTTCATCTGAAAAACTCAAGACTATTAAGGATGTTATCTGATTAAAAAAAAGAGATCTACTGATTTCAAATGTTAGTCTTACACCTTCCTCCTGATCTTTACCATGTCATAGTGGAATACTCACTTTCTTTTGGAAAAGCTGAACCAAAATACAAGTAGTCCTCAAGTCACAACTGTAACGGAGGTGGCCTATTACAATTGTAAGACATAATGGTCATAAAATGGGTCAGTCACATGACCAACCTGATTTCACGTTTTCTGTGATAGTTAAGGATAAGTGCAGTCATTAAAACCCCAATATCACTGTGACATGGTTTTGCTGAAAACTGGTTACGATGGTTTTCAACAAAACCATTGCAAAATGCAGTCATGTGACCATGAGTTGCTACAAGCAGCCATCAATGCAGCCATGTTGCCAAGTGCCCAAAGTTCTATTGCATGAGAGAGTGGAAAATGGCCATTGGGACTTTGGATCTGGGTCGTAAGTCCCTTTTTTTTTAAACTTCAACCTATTTTGTACTTTATAATTTTGTAGCATTCTATTTATATAGTTTTATTTGTAATATTTTAAGCTGCCCAGAGTTACCCTGTGATATGGGCAGCCAGTATATTTGATAAATAAATAAAATGTATTATTAAGCAATTGGTCATAAATGGAGGACTACCTGTAGATATTAAATAAATCTTTGTGTTGCCTTTAAGATGTCACTATTTTATTGAGCAACTATTACACTATTTTTTGTTATTTTTAACATATTCAAAGGAGATCTATTACTTTCTGCATCTTATGCTAACCTCAGCTTACTCTGAGCTTTCACTTTCTTAATACCTATAGACTATTTGCTTCTATTCTTTGTGACCATGGCATCTTCCCATTTCCTATACCTGTCCTTTTTTTTGTTTGCAGATTATCCCTGGTTTTCTTTAGCCATATTGGTGCCTTCTACTGTCCTTTTCCTCCTATTAGGTGAAATTATTTGCAATTGTGGTTTCATATTTTCTTCTTTAGGAACTCCCACCCATTTGGATTCATGAATCAAGACCATTTGTCTGGTTTGTTAGTTGTAATTGTAACCCCAATAACCACCAAAACTTTTCAATATTAGCTCCTTGCATACTAATGACTATATTTTGAATTGCTTTCAAACATCCTTCTATTTGTTCTTGTCCTACCTTGAGCATTAAGAAAAAAAATTTGTATCATCAAGTATTGGAAGATTGCCATTATGGCTCCACTTTGGCCTTTTCTTTAGGCTAAACATAATCTGTTCATTTAAACATTCTTATCAGGATTTATAGTCCAGGTATTGCACCATCTTTCTCACTTTTCTCAAGAATCTTTCCACGTCTTCATCATCCAAAACTAGACAGTTTCAGGTGCAGCCTGACCAGTGCGAAGCAAAGCAAAACCATCACTTCCCATGGTCTTAACACTGTATCTCTGATCCAGACTGCATTGCTCATATTTAATTTGTGGTCTATCGGGATACTCAAATCTTCTCACAAGTATGTACTACTGCCAAGCTAGGTACTACCAAAGTGTATCTGTGCATCCGTGGTTTTTTTTTTCCTTATCTAAATGAAAAAAAGTTTAATTTCTTGCCATTGAACAACACACTTGAAGCTATTGTCCAAAGTTCAAGATTATCCAGAATGTCCACTGAATATAGTATTAGCCACCCCAATTCCCAGTCCCAGTCCTGTATTATCTGTAAAACTCTCACTTATTTACCAAAATGTTGAGGACACTAGGTCTGGGACAGAATCCTGGTACCTCTCTGCATAACTCTCTCCATATATAGACCAATTAAGGACCACATATTGTGTACATTGTGTACAGTTGTTTAACTGTGAATCCATCTGACAGTGGAACCATCCAACCGATTAATCAATTTTACCAAGAAGACACTATGGCCAATTTTATCAAATGCTTTATACCTCTTAACTAAAAAGGACAGTCTATATGCCATGAAAGTATGGCAGCAAAAGAAGTACATCCTGCAGCTGTAAAAAGCTTTTCAACCCTGCCAGTATATTTCTTAAATACTCCCTTCCCTTTATTCCATATTTATAGTTTGCATTTTTTTAGAAAGAACAATGTTGGCAAAATGATTGAAAGCCTCTGATGTAATTACTGTATTTCCTATTGCTGTCTTTTACGTATTCTACAGGATTTTGTTCATGCATGCACATTAATCGAGATTCAAAAATATACAATCCCTGACTAAAATAAGAGTACTCCAAGGTTACATTTTGACCTGTGAATCATAAAACAAGTGGCATGCAAAGACTGCTTATGCATTCTGCCCATCAGTGAAGGAAACTGGGACAGTGGCATAGGCTGTGCCCACACCTAACACAACTAAAATTATTCCATTTTATTTTCTACTAGGTTGAATGAACTTAGATTTCATGGTTAGTTTGTGGTTCAGTGCATCATGTAATTCAATGAAGTTGGACTGAGCAAATCAAGATTTTTCTAGGTATGAGTGCTATGAAAACAGCCATAGCTTGCAGCTTTCATTGGTTTATGTGCACAAAATTTCAAATAAAAACGTGCAATTGTCAATTGGGAGGAGCAAAATCCTGGGTCTGGTTAGGAGCAGTGGTACCTGCTGATACAAAAGGAGAATAATTGTTTTATATGCAGGAATCAGCACACTACTTACAGTTGTTCCTGATGCTTTCATGCATTTGTCAACGAGATAGAATAGTTTAAAGAGGAATAGCTTGAACAGGTAACTAGCAGCTGTGAGTCTAGGGGGACCCCTAATGAACATATTTTCAGTTCATCTCGAGACTTAAGCCAGGGAACTTGTGGTTTCAAATGGAATCCAACCTGCAGCCATTCCACATTATAGGTTTGGGCCTGAATGCTGCTGCCTATAACTTCCAGACACTGGGAGTTCAAGGAATCCCAAAATAATGGAGCATGAACAGCAAACCACAGGACCTGGGAGCAGAGTTTCCAAAATGCATTATCCAGTGATGTTATAGAGCATTTAAATCAGATGTGTTGCAAGAAAACAGTTCTTTTGACAGATAAAGACAATATTTTACAATAAGCAGAATAGTTTATTTTTTCCTATAAAACAAATATTTAAATCCAAAACAAGTTTCTTGTATTTAGCTAAATAAGATAAAAAATTATCTTCGTTCATATACAAACTAAGGATTTAAACAATTATATACAAAACAGCCAGATCTCTTAAAAAAGAGAAGTTCAAATTACAGTGATGTAACTTTATTACAAAACATTAAAGCTACTGGCTTCACATTTAATTTCTCACAGAACTAAAACTAGACATGGATTTAAGGCTGAAAAAAAGAAAAAAGTGAGAGTTTACTTAAAAGACTTCAATTGGTACAGTACATATGATCCATGAGAATGGAATGTATATATATGTACTTTGAAAATACAGCTTGGATGACAAATTAAGTGATATATTCTTGTAAAAGACTCCAAAATAGGAATCAGAACCTCCTGTTTCAGCTGAAGTTACTGCAGAGAATAGGCATTCTGAGCATAATCCTCAATTCTTGTAGTTTTCAAAGTTGAGGAAGGAACTTGACTGCTATAATTGCTATACTCTTTCATTCCCTTGTTTTTTCTACATTTTACTCACAAAACAGACTAGTGTGTAGTTCTGTTAGGCACAGATCTTTTCTTATCATGATTGAAATGAAGAATAATAACTGGTTACTGTAAAGGCAACCAAAGGACTATTTTTTCAATTTACATAGGATTTTTAATGCATGAGTCACATTCTGCAGAAATGTCATTATAATTCAGAAGCTATTTATTTTAATAGTTTACTAAAAAAAATCTTCCCATTTTATTTGAGTAGTAAATTATATAGGAATGAGAACTCTATAGGGAGAATTATAAGAATAGAGGTTAAAGAGATAGTTGCAAAGAGAATTTTATTAGAGAACATTGTACAAAATTCAATGGCACAGAGAGTATCCAGTTTTATTAATTTGAATAGCAAATTGCAATGTTTCTAATGTTCATGGCACATTTCTGTAAGCCACATTATTTAACTAAGAGAAACTGACAAGTTTAGCTTATATGTGGTACCTGTCCAACATTGCTTTATATAGAACATAAATACTTTGGTTTATTATTTAACACAAGGGTCTTCAAACCTGACAGCTTTAAGACTTGTGGACTTCAACTCCCAGAATTCCTCTTCTATTCATGTTAGCTCAAGAATTCTGGGAGTTGAAGTCCACAAGTCTTAAACTTGTCAAGTTTGAAAACCCTTGATTTAACACTTCCTTTTTCAGCCCCAAACTTATACAAAAAGTTTGCTAATGGAAATAGATCAGTTATCTTGGCTTTTCCAAAGTTTCAGGATGAATCAATGGTATTAATGGAAGATAGGAAGAGAATTCAAACTGTTTTTGACTGAGCCAATAGTTCCATGTTCCAGGAAGGAACATGGCTTACTTAGAATTATCATTTTCTCTGAGAAATAAGAAGGGCATGGTCCAACTCAACAACTCAACAATTTCCCGCCTGATAGAAGATAAACAAAGTTGTAGAAATAAAAATTTAAAACATCTCCTGAATTGTGGACCAAACTGGATTATTCTTCCCTGCTCTGTGGAAACACAAAATACAGTACATATATGCAATCTGCAATTTGGTGTGTTCAGTATCAAAACAAATGTTTCCAGATCTTGAGCAGCAAGGATATACTCATATATTTCCATTTTGTTCTTGTGGGAAGTTATCAAACTAGTGTCATAAATTATAGACATTCATCAGAATTGTTAGCTTTAGGCATAGTCTTCCATACACAAGTACAATATTTCAACCATTCTCTACGTATCCTCTGCAGGTCAAAAGGACCTCCGAGGATAAACATACTAGGCACACGAGGCTGTTGCAAGAATAGAAGCATTTCAAGTCCTTTTTCACATTCTGAACTCCTCTTAACTATATAGACCTCTCTTTGTAGTTTGGTTGTTACATTCCAATAATTTCATATATATTGTGGCTGGAAAGGAAGATTTCTGTGGACATGATTTCTTTTGAAACCTGAAGCTGTCACAGACACATTCCATCATAAGTTTCCCTTTATACAAATCCAATCTTGAGATTTTCACAAAGTGCCATGTTTCCCCCAAAATACAACCTATCCCGAAAGTAAGGCCTAATTTGATTTTTTACACTGCGCCCAATGTAAGCCCTACCCCAAAATAAACCCTAGTTAAGTCCCCGCCTACTCCGGGATGCACAGGATGGGGTGAGGTGCATGGATAAAAATTAAGCTAAGGAGATGAGGGGGTGGAGCTGTCCTACTTACCAGGCCTTGCACACCCCAATATCTGCCTTGGCTTGCTGACCCAGTTTTGTGGCCACTTGCAGCTGCTTATGTGTATCAACCCTGGCCTCAGTTTTTCTGTCAGAGGCCTTCAGGAAAGGCTTCTTCGGGTGAGAAAAGGGCTCTGGATTGACGTGTGCAGTGGCCCCTGGCCTTGTTTTGTCATCAGAGGCAAAGGCCTCTGCAGTCAAGAAACGAGATCCGGATCGATCGAGAGCTCTTTTATCAGCTGCAGAGGCCTTTCCCAAAGCCTCTGACAGCGAAACAGAGACCAGAGGCAATGCACGCAAGCGGTGACAAGGGGTCGCAGAAGTAGGCAGGCAGCGGGCTCCTGATGGGTGGGGCTGTCTGTGCCGCTGCCGAAAGGTGAGTCAGTGGAAGACATCCCCTGAAAATAAGATCTGGTGGCTTTTTTTGTGGCCAAAAAATATAAACTGGGTCTTATTTTTGGGGAAACACAGTATCTATTCATGAAGGCAATTGTTTTATCACAGATGTGTTTTTTTAACTAAATGGTATTTTGAAACTAATTTGGGTCTCAAGATCTACTGATATGTTTATTTTTCCAAATAAAACACTTACGCCAGTTTAAATTCACAACTAGTACCACAGACCTTTCAATTCAAATTCAATTGAAGTAGCAAACAATACAAAAGTCCACAATTCCTTAACTATTTTAAATAATATTATCATCCAAAGAGATACTAATTTTTCCTGAACTGGCGGGGGTGAGGGGCTGACATTCCTTTGTTACCACAAAGTCTGAAAAAAAGACTGAAAATAAAAGATTTTTTATGTTTTTTAATCTGATAGACATAACTGAAAATATATTAGCATTCATTTAGGGTTTACGATTCTAATAAAAATCAAAAACAAAGGAAAAAATATAACACTGAGGAGTAATACTTTAAAAAAAGAAATAAAAATCATGGAATTTGATTTTGAAACTTTTAGAAGTTTCTAGATTAGATAAAGTGTATATTTCCTTTCAAATGCTGGAGCAGGATAGGTAAACTTGCTAATGAATCACTTTTCTTTTTTAACTCATTTTCAAAGTTCATTATACCAATATGGCAAAATGAAAGAAAGGATTGTTTAACATCAAGTGGTTGCTATATATCAAACATGATGAATGTTTTTTGGATCAATTTAGATAATAGATTAGTGTAAAGACTCTGATTTCATAACATTTTTAACAGTTCAATGAAAAAGCAAAAATTTGAATTTCTATACCTCATCTAAGAACATGACGTCAGAATTATTGTCCTGTTTACTTGGGTTTTTCATATATTGTTCAAATTATTCATATATTTCATATATTTCAATATATTGTACAAAATGTACAATATATTCTGATAGATTAAACTAATACATATATTGTTTGGAATTGAACTGTAAACACTGTAAAATCTGAGTACCAATTTTATTCAAATTCATTTCCTACTTTTCTACTGATTTGTAATACAAAGTTTAGCTCCCAGCTCAGTCAGGAATTCTCAAATGCAACATGCAATGTATCTAAAATCTACCATTCATACAAAGCATGATCTCTTTATGAGGACTTCATTCAATGGCATACCTGAGTTAGAAAAGGTGCTATAGCAAATAGAAATAGAAATCCACCTACACAGTAGTCATAGAACAGTTTATTGTAGAACAGTTTATTGTAAGGAATGATGGACATCTATTCTACTGCCAGGTTTTCCTCAGAAGTTCTGCTGGCGTCTTTTCTTTGCTTCAATGGCATCTAGAATTGGTTGCCGTTTTGATTGATACCTTTGTCGAACCTCTTCAATCTCCTGTTCCATCATGGGATCAAGTGTCCCAAGTCGTCTTTGAAGTTCATCAACTGTCCAGTTCCTCAACTAAAGAAAAACATAAGGCAAAATAAATAAATAAAATGGAGTGAACTTGCAACAGACAAAAAGGACAGATAGAAATGGAAAGATGGAACCAAATTAATGTTGCTAAAGAGTAACATGAAGAAATTAACTTTTGGCAAATAAGTGTAATGAAATTTACTGATAACGTTAGGTTCCTACCTTCATCTGCCTTGCCAAAAATGCTCTTTTAACCATGACTATTGTAATACCTAATTCCCAGATAGTGGGAATATTTTCCTTTTGTTACATAAGAAATGATGCACTACTTTGTCTTAATTCAGCAAAAAACAACTGCATATCATGTGCTATAATCTTATCTCTGTAGGGATGATGTTCCACAGGAAGGGAGCCACCATGGAGAAGATATTTCTTCTTAGTCCTGCTAGATGGACCTTCTTAGGACAGGAGACCTATAATATTCCCTGTCTCCTCACTGTGGTGGGTTGGGTAAATATGACTGAGAAAATATGTTCATATTTAATATGTACTTTTTCTCCCTTGGGCCCCTGTGAATGAAGAAACACTAATTCAGTTGCCTGGTAGCAAAACAAAATAACTCATCATAAGGAATTGTCCAGTATATTAAATACTTCTCCAAGAGAAGACATTATAGTACAATGAATATCCTAAATTGTTAACTAATATTATTTACAGGTAAGTTCTTGACTTACGTCTGCTCATTTAACAACCTTCTGAAGTCATGAGGGCCTTAGAAAAAGTGACATGAGCTGTATTTGCATTTATAGGTGCCCAGAGTCATGTGATCACAATCTGAGTGCTTGGCAACTAGCTTGCATTTACAACTGATTGCAACATCCCACAGTCTTGTGATTATAAGACTGTAATTTTTTGCCAATCCCTGTGAAAACATACCCACTGGTGAACCTGAATTCACTTAGCAACTGAATGATTTGTGAAATAACTATAATAATTCATTTAATCACCATTGGAAAAATTGTATAATTGGGTCTGACTTGACTTACAATTGCAACAACTAATGGCAGAAAGATAATATTATTATCCATATATGATAACGTTACTTCAGCCAACAATCCTTTAAATGTATTAGACTAGCTAAAATTTTACAAAATCTTGTAATGTTTGCTTCAGATCTGACTCTTCAACATGCAACCCACAGGAACTGAAATAATAGGATGAAGTATAATGCAAAAAAGGAAATATTAAATTGACTGTTTTGATTAAAAGTTCCATTGTCCCAAATCACTAAAGAGATGCTAGATGTCTGGTTAAAATATCATCATAAATGGGGATTCCAAAGGATCCCCATTTAATACATGCACACTTAAATAGGGTTGTTAGATAGAAACGGCATGCACACACAAAATGCAGCATCCAAAACCAATCACTGACTGACTCTTCATGATTGAACTAATTAAAGTTTCTGACTTTTTATTTTTTCTCAATTTGCAGTGAGCCAGAAATTGATTTCCTGCCACAATAAGCCAGATTTATAGAATAACAAAATAACCATGGTAAGCTTTTTGTCTGTTTTCATATATTCATACAAAATCCAGATGGGCACAATGCAAAAAACAAAACAGGAATAAGGAAGGATCCTTTTTTTCAGACACAAAACTGAAAAAAAAATTTTTGAAAAATTCTTTCAATTCATGATTTAAATTAAGATTAAGTGGTGAAAATTTTTCCTTGGAGCAGTATTGTGTCTTTTGTAGCCTATTATCATTGCTAAAAGGAAGTACAGCTTGTTAGTCCAAATCAATATACTTAAAAGTTTGGTGCCCAGAGAAACCAACTCTTCCCTCCTCACAAACACTATTTCTTAAACATTCAATCTAAGGTAATAGGGAAGCTTGCTAACTGCATTTTTGCTATGAAATTCAAACTGTGCACTATGTTTAATGCAGCAGTCTAGTTACAAATGATATACTATTATCAAAAGAAAATTTGGTCCAGCTTATCTACATCACAAGGCATGGAAGACAGGATGTGTAATTAACCAGGGACTACAATATTGACCGGTTTTAGGGGTCATTATTCTACTAAGTAAACATTTTGAAAGCCTGTAGTATACAATAATGAACATGGGAGGATGTCTGAATCTCCTAGAAACAGCATCAGTACAGACCAAGCATGAAGTAGCTGCCACATTTGAACACAGATATGACTTAATTTTAGTCTTCGGCAGAAATATGCCTATTGCTTCATGTCTACGTATCGCCTTAGGGTGAAACGTATTTCAGTTATAAGATCACAGCGGTTCTTGATTCAGTAATTTTAACTACAAGACTTTTGGAATCAATAGACTGTATATAAGCTCCTTTTCAAATATAAGCTCCTTTTCCTTTCATTTTCTGCAACCTCTTCTAGCAGTGTATCTGCTATGATATTAGGGAATTTTGGAAGCCGCAGTGCCAACACAGTTTGATGCCACCAAGTCTGAGAAAGTTGATCAAGGCTACATGCTCAGTTCAGGTATTAGTAAACAGATTCAAAAACTAGGTCAGCAATTATTATGCACTCAATTCACATTCCAGGAAAAAAGACCTCAGCAACACTGAGACAATTTTTACAGACAGAGATGAGCAGATGCAGAAGTTTCTCTGTTTCTTCAATCATTGCTTTAGATCTAACTGCTGGACAAAGAAAGTGCAAGCCATCATAAATATACATTATCTCAGACTGTTTAAATTAAAAACTGCTGTCACTAGAGACTAAATAATATTGGATAAGATTAATTATCAGAATCTACTTCCATCGGATATCATCCTTTACAGAGAAACTGCTTCAACTACTCTGATGAACTATGTCAGGGGACAGAGATGGAAGAACTAATTCTGGAATCTATTCTTGTAGACCTCTCAGCAGTTAAGCCCATGTCACACTGCACCAATGGATGCAAAGAGAGAAACGGAGAAAAACGCTTGCCATCCGTTGGAAAACGCGATGCATCCGT
>BHFT01060469.1:4282-18379 GCA_004320025.1 Laticauda laticaudata
TTTTTTTTTTTTTTTGTTTTGTTTTGTCCACGGAGCGTCAGATCACTGAAACCTGCTTCGCTGTGGCGAACTGATCGCTCTCGGGGCTGCGACAGAGGGCTGTACTCAAAACAGCCAAGACCAAAGGCGGGAGGATTTGTTTTTCGCCCCTCTTATTATTTTTATTTTTTTTATTTTTGGCGGGGAGGTGGTTTGAGGAAGAAGGGAAGGTGAGGGAGAGAAAGAGACCGACGCGACGCTGCCTCACTCCTCGCCTCGTCAACCCCCCCATCCCCCCCACCACCACCATTCACCCCCCGCGCGCGCGCTCTCCCCTTCTCTTGCCCAGCCTCTGAGGTTCGCTCGCACCCGGCCACACAGCGATGTGGGAACTGAATTTGGAAAAAAAACTCCCAGACGCAGAACGGGGGGGAAAAAGAAAGAGAGAGAGAGAAAGAGAAAGAGCGGCTTGCTGTGGGGAGGGAGGGAAGGAAAACGTGCTTAGGGTTGAGTAACTGTGACGTGTAAAATCGCACCGCGGCAGGCTCCACTTGCCGGAGCCTGAGAGGGAGAAGCTTTACCTCAAGCGCTCGCACGAGGCGCGCGCGACAGCAGACCCCCTCCCACACACACACTCACACACTTCTTTCCTGCGTGCGCGCTTGGGCAAAAGGCGCGGGGGAGAAGCCCCCGAAGAGAGAGCGCGGGAGCGGGAAGGCGGAGAGCGGTTGTTGCGCTTAAAGCCCGGCTGCTGTAACGGGGAGAGGCAGGAGGTTTGGCAGAGATTCCTGGGGAGCGCGCAAAGGCGCGCCCGCGTTCCGGAGAGCGCGGGGTACACTCATTCCATTGGGACGCAAACACACACACACACACACACCACACACACACAGATCCAGACACGGACACACACACACACACACACACACACACGAAGAGCCACTGGAGAGGAAGCCGAGCGCCAGGGCGCACGCTAAAGTGCACTCACACATTCCCAGCAATTCTATTTTCTCTCAGGCACGCGAGCACACACACACACGCGGACTCACACACAAACTCGGGCACGCATGCACTCACCCGCAAGCACAGAGATACAGTAACTCTCTCTCTCTCTTCCCGCGCTTTATCCAGACCTTCGTCACTCTCTTTTCTTTCGACGGAGTCCTGCTTCTTCCTTGGAAACAGCTATTCGCCATCCTTGGCCAAGGAGAAAGAAAGAAAGAAAGAGCGGGCGAGAGATTCATTTCCCCCAATTCCTCAGTCGCGGCTTTTCGCTCAGGTATTTGAGAGCCGGAAGAGGAGGAAGAAGAAAAAGAAGAGGAGAGAAGGGAGGCGAAGAGAGGAAAGGGAGTAAACGGTCTTATCACAGCCAAGAGCCAAAGCCCGCCAACAAATCTGCAGTAGGGCAGGTGGATCTCTTTTGAGTTTGCCTTCTGGTTCGCCCCGTTCGCCTGGTTTCTCCGCTGTAGGGTTTAGACTGTTTTCAAGTAAAACAAAACAAGTGAGCTGCTGTTTTAAAAAACAACAACAACCAAGTCCGTCTTATCCCTCTCCCTTTTTCCCCTCTCTGCAGTGTCCGTCCCCCATCTTAATCAGGTTTGGGATTCCCCCCCCCCTTTATCTTTGGTTCGATTTTATAGATCTGGAAGAAACACTTTGGCCGAAACCGAGTGCCTCTAAACCCCCCTTTCCTCCCCCCCCCAAAAAAAAACACACCCCAGCATTTTAATTTTTATCCCGCCCCCACCTCTCTTCTGCTTTTGATTTTGAATGCCAGCTGAGGAAAATGGGCAACGATGCTTCCGCCAGAAGGGGAATGTCTCCGTGCCTCTTTTTGGGACATGTGGTGCTAGGATCTTCTTAGAGACATAGCTGCCTGCTTTCGGAGTGGAAGGTAAGGGTCGTGCGGGAAAATGGGAATGTGGTAGGGGCAGTTAGGCTGAGGTGGTGGGGTGGGAAGCTTAGCTTGCCTTTTTGCTTGGGAAGCAAGGCGAGGTGAGGTAATCGGACTTGAGGCGCAAACCTTAACCTGCAAAAAGCTCTTCATCCCGGCTATCAAAAGTTAGAAAACTCTCCATGGCATGTGGACAAGTAATCGGGATTGATAGCCCAGCTGCGAGAGGAATCTTGCCTCCGTGGAAAGGTCTGTGAAGGGACATGGTGATTTCACCAAGAAAGAAGAGGAAGAAGGAGACTGCTTAGGTTAATGGGAAGTTTCAGGGAGGTCTTGGTGGAGCCAATCTGTGGAGTGATGGCGCCGTCTAGGTTTGATTAAACTAGTATCACCTGGGGTGGGGGAGAGAGAGAGAGAGAGAGAAGCAGTGGAAGAAACCGAGTTCCCATGGATCTGAGGTCCTCCAGAATCAGGCATTTTTTAAACACTTTTCTCTTTCCCCATTTCATGGTATGAATCATATGAAACTCTTGCTTCTGAAATGACTGGCATTTGCTGCATCATTTCCCCAAATATTATGTTCTGCTGTATTTGGTATATTTAAAAGATTGCCCCTGTGTAAGTGATGGAGAATTGTCTTTTTCCTGATCAAACAGGAAAGCCAAAATGATATCCAATGATATATTTAACAGAACACAAACCAGCCAGTGGAAGCTCTGGCCGTTTTTAAGAAATCATTTTCCTGAGGTCTCTTCCTGCAGTTCCTCAGATTTTTATCAAATGTCTAAATAAGGCCAACACACTTACTACACATTCTGAAATAGAAGTGCTTTACTAATGGAATTCCCAAAATTATGCTTTGAATCCCACATTTTCTTTCAGTGCTGAAACCTTTGCAAAAAAATAACAGGGCTGCAGTGCTCACAAAGTGCTCC
Organism: Laticauda laticaudata; assembly: GCA_004320025.1. Classification (NCBI taxonomy): domain Eukaryota; kingdom Metazoa; phylum Chordata; class Lepidosauria; order Squamata; family Elapidae; genus Laticauda; species Laticauda laticaudata. Next base: position 7,088 of record BHFT01060469.1, read on the forward strand.
AGCAACATTTGCAGAGTAGAGGCATCATATCCAGGGTTTGCTCATAAGCAAACTCCTTCTCATCCTTGCTCCTTCTCATCCTTTCAGCCTCATTTTGCAAAGAAGCCATTTGTTGCTTATAATGCTCAGCAAAGAGGAAAGAGTTTGTCATTTCTTGGGGAAGCTTATTTTTCCACAATGCACACTGCTCCCTACCCTATTATTTTTCTCCAGTAACTTACAGATTTAAAGAAAATTAAGCCATTTGCTTTCCTCCTGTTCGTGTTTAGAGTTTGTGGTTTATAATCTGGGAAGCTCAAAATCTCTTGATTTGTTCAGCATTACGCAATTGGGAAAGGGAGATGCCTGCCTGGTCATTCAGAGTGGAGATAAAAAAGCTGGAAAGAATAAGAGGAATTAATATAAAAAATTCATTAACTGTTGTCTCTACATAAATAATAGAAAAAGTGTTAACTAATTCATTTAAAAATATTAACTTGACCTCACAGAGAACTGGTCACCATTAACTAAAGAAATAAGCAACTTCACAAATATGACTGCTGGAAATATCTTCTGTCGCACACGGTTTCTCTTAAATGTTCTGTAAGTAAATATATTTGCAATTCACTTCCTTTAGAAAGAGATACATAGAAATTACAGCTACTGTGAAAATTAAAATACATATACTATTTCCAGGACAGAATTGATAGGAGTAGAGATGGCACGATTACCCAACACACATATTTGAAAAAAATCATTGACATAGGTCTATTTAAGTTGGAAGTTGTATCTCAAGAAAGCAAGTAGCCCCTTTAATTTCTATTGGAAATTCACTCTTTTGAAATTCACACCACATGGAGTGAATTTCAGAGACATTTCAGTATTTAAAATACTGTAACTTGCTCCTACTGATAGATGGAAGAAAGTTTTTCCCAGAATTAAATGATTTATTCATATTTTTTAAAAATAGTAATATACTTAATCTACTATTCTAGTGACAACCATGTTGTCACTAGATAATTCCCAAGTATAGGAAAAATTGTGCATTTTTAAAATTATGACAGTGATTCATAATTGTTCAAAGTGACAGTAACAGTTGAAAAAATGTTGAATAACAATAGTTGGTCCCAAATTTTCTCCTTATTCCATGAAAATATTGTATAGTAGAGCTATATAAAAATAATTTCCATTATAATCTGTCTGATAAAAATTTGTCATAGAAATAACCAACCTGAACATGTGCAAAACAAAAAGACACATTTGTGATAATAGTATAACAAACATTACTTTTAAAAATCTGGAAAAGCAAATTAGTCAGCCAAATTGACCACATGGTGGCACTATTCACACAGCATTCAACAATTTTTTGAATTAAAATAACATTTAAAACTATTTTTAAGGGGGAAATTACATATATATTCTAAATGGAATCCTGGCTGGCTGCAACTTGAGAAGACATTTGAGTTTCATGAAGCATTTGACCTGCATTCTTGATTTCCTCTCCTCTTCTGCAGGCCAAATGACATAGGATGAAGGCTGTTCGTAATTTGCTGATTTATATATTTTCCACCTATCTCCTGGTTATGTTTGGATTTAATGCTGCCCAAGACTTCTGGTGTTCAACGCTGGTGAAGGGGGTCATTTATGGATCGTATTCTCTAAGTGAAATGTTTCCCAAAAACTTTACCAACTGCACATGGACGCTGGAAAACCCAGATCCAACCAAATATAGTATTTACCTGAAATTTTCCAAAAAGGACTTTACTTGCTCTAATTTTTCCTTGCTGGCTTATCAGTTTGATCATTTTTCTCATGAAAAAATTAAGGATCTCTTAAAGAATAATCATTCTATAATGCCGCTGTGTGATTCCAAGAATGCTTTTGTATTTCTGCAATATGATAAGAATTTCATTCAGATACGTCGGGTCTACCCTTTTGATTTCATAGGATTATACAAAAAGGAAGATGATAAAAAGTCTTTCTTTGAATTTTTGGTTTTGAACAAGGTGAGCCCAAGCCAGTTTGGTTGCCATGTATTATGCACTTGGCTGGAGAGCTGCTTGAAATCTGAGAATGGGAGAACCGAGTCCTGTGGGATCATGTATACAAAATGCACCTGCCCTCAGCATTTAGGAGAAGAAGGAGGAAATGACCATTCCATGGTGTTGCTCAATAATGTCGTATTGCCACTGAATGAGCAAACAGAAGGCTGTCTCACCCAGGAACTGCAGACCACCCAGGTCTGCAATCTCACACGAGAAGCCAAGCGGCCACCAAAGGAAGGTAGGTGCTCTTCAAAAGGGCTCCATTATCCCACTGCCCCTTTGTGTAATAAATTTAAATGATCTATAAGTCAAACTGAGTTGCACTCCACACCAGTTGCTGCATAAAAGGATTCCTGAAGGTCTGCAATTGGTCATTCTCTGGATTCCTTCCAAGAGGGAGGATCTAATTTTGTTCATTTAATGTAATATGTAAATATTCTTTAAAAAACAACAACAATCTAGCTAAGGCTTTTTCTTCTTATTCCTTAAATTAGGACTTATGATTTTATTCTCCAGTAAACATAGAACTATGATGCTGACAGGTTGGTTATCAAATTACTTTTCTCTCTTATTGCAAGAGTCTTTCCACACATGGTTATTCACCTGTGACTTTTGCTATGGCTTTGCAGGGAAGGTATTTTGAAACGCATGTGGCCAATCTGAATTATAAATACTATTGAAAGTTTTAAAAAAATCCAAATAGACTAGAATCTCAGAAGTTAAGGGAATGGGTAACCTTGATTCCCAATTTGTTAGCCATCATTGACCTAAGATTAAGTGTGCAAAATGTGTTAAAAGAGGATGACTTCTGAAACCTCCCTTGTACACTGACATTAGGGAGCATCTATTAAGGGCCTTTAATGGTACTGTATAAATATCAGGTAATCCTAGGTTATCTTGGCTAGCGACCACATTGAACCTTATTTAACATCTCTAGTGTGTAAAACCAGAAGCTCATTTGCTCTTAACCCAGACAGGAAAAGTTCCAGAAGAAACATGTTTTCAATATTGCAAAGTATATGGCAAAATGGAGACTGTCTTCTTTAACTTAGATCATAGCCTACTTGTTTAACAAAGTGGATGGTGGAAGCTTGGGGGATGATGATGATGACAACGATGACGACAACAACTATAACATCATCAACAACAACAATAATAATGCAGCTTTCTATATGCTGTCCATATAAAAATTCATTCAATCACCTTTCTCCTTTAACATGCCCTCCTGGCTACTCATGAACAAGTCCAAAGAAGAAGATCTGAGCAATTTTTCAGAAAAATGAAAGAGTGAAATGTTAGGGATGTCCAGTGGAAGCACTTAAATGTGGAAATAAGTGCAGAGATAAGTGATTTCAATAACGTTACCATTCTAAATGACTGAGTACATGGGTTTATGAATATAGATTTATTGAATAAATGAGAAAATTATTTGGGGTGGTGGCGGTAAAAGAATACATGGGTGCCTGGAACCAAGGAAAGAGGAAAAATAAAAACAATTCCTTATCCAGCCCTCCTAGCTCCCTGTGCAAAAGAAGGTTGCATTTTCATGCAGAAAATGTTTTCCTTTCCCCTGGTTTCTACATGGTCACAAAGCTCTCTGTCTGTGGGGAAGCAGAGCCAAGCTACTGGTCTCTGTAACAGAAGTTGCCTTTGTAAAGGAATGCAAAATTGACACGTTGTTCTGTGAGGATTTTCTTTAAGGGCAGCCAAGGCTGAGTGGTGTGGGAGGGAAAAAAAAGTGAAGCTGCTCATACTGCAGAGGTGCCAAAGATACTTTTCGGGTTGGGCACAGGGATAGAGTAATTTGGTTATGGTCAAGCTAAAGGACAATGCAGGTTGATGGCTTCAAATAATGGGTGGAGTTGAACAATATGGGTTCACAGAATCAATTTGTCACTGAGAAAAAGATCAATATTTTATATAGTTCGGGGGGGGGAGACTAGAATGTGATTTTAAAGTATTCATTTATTTTTCTTTAAACACCCCTTGGAAGCCTTTTTAAGGGCAGGGGTGGTATTTAATATCATTCCACATTAATCTCCCTTATAACAGGAAAAAAATATGTCCCATATTGTGAAGCTCGAAGATAACTTTTAAGACAATCAAGCCATAGAAACTGAGATGTGAGAATATATTGGCATCTGAAGGCTTTAATTGTTTTGTGGAACCCATTCTTGATGGCAACAGGAAAAGCAGTCATCTTTTTACCTGCCTCACTCCCCAAAGATCACTTTTTTTTTAAATAGAATAGCAGTAGCAGGCAGACCAGTTGTCTGTTTACCACAACTGGAGATAGGTGGGCAGATGGATTTATAGTTACTTTTCTGATTATGCTTGTGATAGATAGATAAGTTAGTTGGAGATTGTGGCTAATATACTGCTTTGATTGGTTTTAGCTCATAATTGGTCTTATTTGGAAATAGCCGCAATTGAAGCTTTACTAATTTATTTTATTTATTGGATTTGTCAATTGCTTACAAGATAATAGGTATAAATATAAACATGAGTAAGAATACAGGAAATAGGTACAAATAAATGGGGAAAAAAGGACAGGGATGGTAGGCATGATTGTGCACTTATGCACGCTCCTTACAAACCTCTTAGGAATAGGGTGAAGTCAGTTGTGGAAAGTTTGAGGTTAAAGGAATGGGGTTTAGAGGATGTAACAACAGAGTTAGGTAGTGCATTCCAGGCATTGACCATTCAGTTGCTGAAGTCGTACTTTCTGCAATCAAGTTTGCATCAGTTTACATTGAGTTTGTATCTGTTGTGTGCTCTTGTATTGTTGTGGTTGAAGCTGAAGTAATCATTGACTGGTAGATTGGACTGGTGGACATTGTAGCAGATTCATTTTGCTGTACTAACTATAAGTCCAACTGTAGGCGGCATAGTTCAGGTTGTCAATCCCAAAATCTTCAAGCTGTGATATAGGGGTTTTCTGTTGGGAAACAGAGGAGTGTTAGAACTCTTCCTTGTAAATACTGTCTGGACTCGTCTTAAATTGTCATTAATGTCAGATATGCATCAGTGCGCGATTCCAAGACTGATGAGCTGCTATTTGAGTATGGTCTAGCAAAAAGTTATTGTATGCTTCTAGTTAGTAATTCAATATTTCAAGAGCGGAGAAGCTTCGTAAATTTAGATTTACAACTTCTTAATGCCGTTTTTGGGCAATGCTGTTACCAGTGAGCTCTCAGCACTTAGGACATTTGATATGAAGTACACCAAGGTCTTGACCAAGAGTGAGGATCATATCAAACACAAGTGTTATATCCACCTATTTGTAAAATTTTGGTGGGATAAATTTTTTTTTTTTAGCAATGTGTTGGGCAGGAACATTTGTTGGTCGAATTTGGAGTTGCAATTTGTTTGACCATTTCAGACACATAATCCAAGGTTTGCTTTTGAAAGACAGTAGCATTGTTGGTGAGTGTCTGAATTAGTTTTACGTCATCTACGTAAGAGGACGCAGTTGACTTATAAATTGATTGCAAAGGTTATTTTATATAGAGATAAAGAGTGTGGGTCCTAGAACGCTGCTTGGTGGGGAAACATCCCGTTGCTTAACTGGAGCAGTGGTCTTGAAATAATAGTGCTCCCCTACTATTTTACTATTTGTTGCCTGGTTTGACACAGGAATCACCACAGTAACCTCCACTTATGTGAAGGGAATTAGGGAAATTGCCGTAAGAGTTGTAATTTTAGTAAGTAGCTTGTTGGTACCCACTGAATCAAAGGCTGTTGAAGAAGGTCTATTTAAAATTGCGTCATAACGTCTTACCCTTGGTCAAGTAGAGTATCATGTCTCCTACTCAAGCTCTCGTCTCTTTGCAGTTGAAGATCTGCACGTGGAGCGCATTTTCTTGCCTTTGAAACCAAATTTGTTTTCTGGAGAGTTAGAGTTATTGACTCTAAGTAGAGAAGAGATGAATTGGTTAATGTATTTGATGCCATGACTTTGCACGTCGTGCACACACTGAGAATGGTCTGTAGTTTTCAACCACCTTTTTTGAAGATAGGGATGACCATAGCTAAGGACCATAGGTTTGGTAAGGAGCTGGTTCTGAATAATTACCCAGATTGTAAAAAACACCGAAATACTGAAAAAAGGAACCTGGAATCTCACCCAGTAGAGGCAGACCTAAAGGACTGTACCTTCCGTGTTGTGGTTTCAAGTGTTCTAAAGTCACGGCAACAATCTGATATCTGTTTTGCATATTGCATAAAATTTGCATAATATATCCATGGTAAATAATTGAGCTTTCATGTTTAAGAATAAGGCAGTAGAGTATCCTTCAAAGAAAAATAGGTTTTAAAATAATGTGTGTGGCAGTCTAAGTATTTGTACATAGAAGATAGTTGACTTGGTGTTTCCATAGAAAGTGTTTTAGATTAGACTGATCACTATCACACTTTGGCAAATTCCATTTGATTTCTCCCAGAGAGCTTTACTGTATGTAGAGGAATCATTCCTTAACTGTGAAGGCCACACAACAAGATTATGTATGTGCCTTTTAGACTGGTCAGTTTGAGGAAGAATTACATTTTCACTGTACAAGTGAAATAAGCAAATTTTCATAATTCTGTGCTTCATATGCTGAAATAGTTTATCAATATCATTGCAATATATGTAAATTAAATATTTTAAGTAATAAAAAATTTAATGCTATGAACATTCATTATATACCATTTATTGCATAAAGTTTTTACTAGAATAAGAGAACTATAAAATGATACTTTTGCTTAGAAATAATAATACTGACATATGATTAGATTTGTGAAAGAATATATATAGGTAATATTCCACTTTGCAATCATGCTGTGTATTTTGAAAACTGTGCCAGAAGGTCCCACAAAGCTCCAGATTATGGAGGTTTGAAGGGGTGATTGTTCATTCTTCATTTTTCTGATCAGATATTCTATTTATGGAAAGATTTAAATGGATACTACTACTGTTTATTTATTCACTAATACGATGCTCAAAACATGATGAAACTTTCTTGTGAGAGCTGGTAGTTGTATTCCTCAGTGATCTTAGATACCTTATAAAGAAACTTCTGCATTTAAAAAGGATGCAAAATAAGAAAGACTAAGTTATGAAGCTCTGAAAGAAAACTCCCATGATAACTAAGGGGATTGTAGCTCAGCAAAAAAAAAAAAAAAAAACGCAAAATCAAATGAATAACTGGTGTATGTAGTGACAATGAAGAGAATTGAGCAGAATTTTTGTTTCTTCTCCCGAAGTGATGGAACAGATGAAAATAAAGTGATTCGGTATTCTGTGCTTCATGTGCTTGAATAATTATAATAACTGATTCCGTATATAGCTAAACTATGACTTGATTTTTCAAATCATGTGGACACAATGGGCATTAACCTGAATCATTTTAAAAAGAGATTCGTATCTTGATGAAGATGAAGGATGATCGTGATTGTTATATTCTCAAGGCCAACTTCCGGGGAACTGAGTAGTAGTAACTAGGGTTACTGTTGCACATGTCCTGCTTACTGACACCCCATCAGCATCTGGTCTCAATGGAGATATAACGGTGACTAGATACAATTCTGATTCTTATCTGTTAAGGTGATATATTCACTGGATTAACTGTTTGTGTATATTGCCTGAAAAGTTGTCCGGAATGCAGTTCATGAATGTTTTGATCAATTTTATCAGTGAGTTGGGTTTTTAAAATTAAACCATGTATTAAGGAGCTAACTTTATAAGAATTCTGGCATGTAGGCTTTGGGTGACAAAACTTAGAAATTGATTGTTCTTTTCAAGTTCGATAACATGTTCTTCAGTGCCTGTGTTTGCTTTTTTAAGAGTATCTTTAAGAGGAAATGTACAAGTTGCTTATCAATTCATAAAAAAAAATCACAGCTGTTTTGACTTCACATGAATAGAAAAGAGGTATAAATCAAATAAATAACAGATAAATAATAGACCATTAACACTCAATAAACAACTTAATAACTAATAAAATTCCAAACAGTAGGATTGTAACCAACTAAATAAAATTAAATCAATCATGCATTTAATCAGTCCATCAAGAAGTCCTATAGGTTTCTTGGGGCTCAGAAGCATTAGCTTTATGTGTCTCAGGTGGTTAATAAGTTCCATAATGCTGATACCATCATTGAAATATTCATATACTTTATAATCTTTTCATATGAGCTTGGTTGAATACTTCAGTAACTATTCAGTTTTTGCTTCTGCTGTTCTTACATTTTGTCTGTACTAAAAAAAAAAAAACCCAGGATGAATGGGTTTTGGCTGACTAGAAGTATTAACTGTAATTTAGGACATATTATTTTACATGGTAAACAAATCTAAAGTTACTTCCTTGAGAGAATGCAAAAATGTTGCAAAAACTAAACAGTAAAATAGTGGCTTTTTCAGTTCCCAGTTTTATAACATACACAAAAAACTGGCTTTGAATTCCTAAGGCAATTGCACATATTAAATGACATTACAGTAATCTTTTTTTAAAAAAATATATTGAATTTTTGAATTACTTCTATATTCTCCTGTGTTATTTTTAATATTATCAGCTGAAAATATCAGCATTGCAGTGCTCGGTTTTCAGTATTAATTTGTACCAGAATGATCTGTTTAACATTTCAATATAGAGAAAGTAATTTATTCAGGGAAGAGTTCTTTCTTCCAGGGGAATTAATTTTTATTAATATTATTCAGTCATATTCCATGTGCTCAATCAAAGTACCCAAATTCTAAGTTGCTGTGGCTCTTTAAATCTCAAGTTGAAGTTTAACTGTTCCTCTATAAGTCTATATTAATTGCAATAAAATAAAGGTCATAATATTCTACTGGACATTATTTATATTTATTTAATTTAAAACAAGATGTAGGGAGTGGAATGTACAATAGGGATACTGCAAAATTACAAAACATGCATCACTGCATATATATTGCAGTATACTACAATTCATTAGTAATGGATATCACTGATATATATTAGAAATATGTTTACAATTAATTTTTAATTTATAGGTATGTATTTAATCGCATGTGATTCCCATCTTACTTAGCAACTGAGTGGCATCATCATCATAAAAAATATTAAAAACAAAATAGTTTAAAATCAAAATGGTAAAAATGGCAAGAAAACATTACAATACAGATAGTATATTGTATCACTCTTTGTTTCTAATTTTTACTTTTTATGGTAAATACAATATGAGTAACATTCAAAAATAATTTCTTTATGATATAAGCTTTATTATTTATAGTTTTTGTTCAGTGTATAGTAGAAACTTTTTAAGGCACAATATAAGGTAAATATAAATGGTTCTATCACATGTCAATGTGATTCTTTTAATTTAATTTTAATTAATTGCACTTCAGTATGATAGAATTGGAGCTTTTATCACAAGATAATCACTTTTCATCGACAATCTTCTCATGGAACAAGAGGAAAAATATTTGCAGCTATTTATTAGGTGTTTTATTCATTCATAAGATTTATCTACAGTCAATCTGCATGGACTCTGGGCTGTGTACAGATATAAACAATTGTATAGACAACTGATTCAGAGGTGGTATTCAGCAGGTTCTGAACAGTTCTGGAAAACTGGTCGTGGAAATTTTGAGTAGTTCAGAGAACCGGCCAAAACCACCTCTGACTGGAGATTTTATAGTATTCTTCCCCTGCCATGCCCACCAAGCCACGCCCACAGAACTGGTAATAAATTTTTTTGAATCCCACCACTGAACCAGTTGATTTACAACAATGATTAAAGAATGAAGAATCTTGTATCCCCAAATAAATGATTGTGCATATGCATTTATGGCCCAGAACACTGTATTTTAATGTGATATCTTTTATATTTTAGTGGCTGTTGGAAATAAATGGTCAAGAGCTCGTCTTTGTTTCATTCATGGTAACTTGGAAAAGAGATTCATCATCTTTGAAGTTATGTGACATTCAGGCTTGACCTTGGCGATTCCATAAATGTGCCCAGGTTATTTTCTTTAAAATATAGGTAGTCCTTCACTTACAACAGCTCATTTAATGACCATTCAAAGATATAGCGGGATTAAAATATGACTTATCACCTTTTTTATAATTATGATGTTTGCAGCATCCCCATGGTCATGTGATCAGAACCCGGTTGCTTGACAACTGGTTCATATTTATGTCTTTTGCTATGTCCAAAGCTCATACAATCCCCTTTTGTGACTTTCTGACAAGCAAAGTCAATGGGGCAGCCAGATTCACTGAACAACTGGGTTACTAACTTATTAGCTGCAGTGATTCATTTAACTACTGTGGCAAGAAAGGTCATAAATGGGGCAAAACTCACTTAAGAAATGTTTCAGTTAAGTTTTGGGTTTAATTGTGATGCAGGATTACCTGTAATGCCTTCTTCCAAGACCTTTTTTTTAACTTCCCAGACCAGGGATTTTGTGGTGCTTCCCCATTCTAATGCTAAGAAGACCTAAGCTTGCTTATATTCTCAAGATGTCTAGGTGCTGCTACTGGATATGTTTGGCATGGTTATGGTTGCATTCAAAAAAAGTATGTGAGACGGAGAGAAAATGTAGTGCCTGAGAGGAATAATGACGCAATCTGGGTCATTCACCCGGACCAGAGGTTTATTATCTTCCGAGCTTTTGCACTTGTGCTGGAACCCATCCTCAGGGAACTTCTCTCCCTCATGAGAGAGATGATCTTTGGGGTCAAAGCGATAAAAAACAAAAGTGGGGTTTGTGTGAACTAAAATATTTCATAAACGAAGCAGGAAATATTTTATCTGCTGCCAGATGCCTCCAAAATGTCAGGGTCATTTGAAGGCTAAACAGACAGATAACACAATTTGTGCTTTTTCACAACAACCCACTATTCTTAAATATTACATTTGAAAAAAGAAAAACAGAACGAAGCATGTAGCAGAAGAAGCTAGCAAAAAGAAGCAGTGAATTAAGAAAGTGAAAGACACTTGGGGCTCTGGGGTGCGGGGAGGGGAAAGCATCCTGAAAACTCCCCTCACGGCTTCACAGTTGGATGAAGCAGTGGCTCAGAATATCAGCAGATCCTCCCTTCAAATAGACCTGCCTTTCCCCCTTCTGGTCATGTGACTCAAAGCAGCCTATCCAAATGCATCCCAATCCACAGAACCATTTCTTATGGCCAACGCTGGCAAAGCCCATGTCACACAGCACCAACAGAGGGAAAGAGGATGTAAAACGGAGAGAAACACTTGCCATTCATTGGTTAACGCGATGCATCCGTTCTGTACTCACTGC